>JAJIYU010007675.1:0-18921 GCA_030144865.1 Tinospora cordifolia | reverse complement strand
GGAAATGTAAATCAAATATGCTAGGCATGCATGTAATTAAAGCAAATAAATTATTCCTTATTACCTAAGCATGTGACCATAACAAGTAACTAAACATTCATCATGAAATTTAAGAAGTTCAATTCCGAGCATGCTTCTAGGTCTTCCTCTAAGTAAACAAATATTTAAAAATCTAAATAATATTAGCAAGTAAGGTAATCATACCCACCTTTCTTTCAACTCCCTTGTACCTCCGCACCGCACCGTACTAGCTTTGAAATTTTTTTATCTGAAAAATTAAAATCATGTCACACCCCGACCCCCGGACCAGACATCTTCTCTGTCAATCTGAGGCCCTGACTCCAGGCGTCGCGCAGCTCCAAGCTCGACTCGTGGTCCGTCGAGGCCCCGGGCGTGCGACAGTTATCATCATTCTATCTTTCCACAAACCTCTATATACGAGGTTTAAATCATTTCTTAATTTCAAATAATCATTTTAATCATACTTTACTAAGCAATTAATTTCAAATCAAATCCACCAGATGTTCAAAATCATATTTATACTGGAAATCAAGATAATAGTAGCGGAAGCACTTTTCGGATCAAATCTTTCTAAATCATTGAACACTGTTTAGCAATACCGTAACTAAAAATCATCAGTTTATCAATCAAGATAAAAACAATGTTTAAGTTGGTAAAACAGTCATATATATACATATACAAAAATATGATACATGACTCTCTGGTCCAACATTCAAAATATACATCGTAAAAACTGTAGAAAACAGAGAGACAGTTTAACAAAAAATATCACTCTCTCTCACTATACATCCTCTAGTCTCCAGTTTGCATCCTCACTAAGCCCTGAGCTCATGAGTACCTGTAAAATAAAAATGGGGTGAGCTCGAAAGCCCAGTGGATCTCCCCTACACATCAATAGCATTATACCAACGAGCATACGAAACATGCAAACAATTTCAAATCATTAGGGGCGTTTCAAACACTTAGTCAGTTTATCCGTTGCACACTAATATCAGGAATTTACCATCTGATATTAGGAATTAACCGAAAGAGTGAACCACCCTCGGTATCCCAATTATGGTCTGAACACAATCAGGCATGACATCTTTATAAAACAGAAGTCTACCTCTGAGACCACGACCCAAGAAGATACTGAAACCAAGGAAAAAATTCTCATGACTTTCCAAATTCGAGGGTCTCATACAATCACTCGCAGTTTGGCTTAGTTGGAGATGCCCACGATGATGTCCTGGGACATCCGGAGAACCTCAACGCGATGTGCCACCAGTGCCCGTCCATCGCCCTGGTACGTGGAGTTCTTAATAAACCTTTAATGTTCTTTAGTTTCACAATCATAGTTTTCATTCCACACAACATACAGACGTGCTTATTCAAAATGCTAACCTAAGCAAAGAAAGCAAACAAACACCAAGTTAATCATAATACCCTAACACTAAAAAGCGAGTTACCAATCATCAGGATATCATGTTAATAAATCCACCAAGGCATACATTCCTAGCATGATACTAAGTACAAGAATTTAAACATGGATCATATTCCATATCCTACATCCGCATAATACTAAAGAGTGAGGAAGAGATAGTCAACCCCACCTATACAAGCTGAAACGCTGCTGGATCGTCGCCCCTCACACAACAGTCCAATACCGTCAATCTGCATCATTAGACGGTAATGATACATTACTTTGGGCTCTAAATACTCTTTTTTTTCACCTAATTCTAGGGGTCTCATATCCTTAGTGTTTTCGAGTATACACAAAATAGTCCAAAAACACAATTTGCATCTATCGTTCGCGGTCGGTCTTGTGTGGACCATGGTTTACACACAATTTCACACTCAATAGTGGAATTTCTTATGTACACTATACTTGCGAGTTCCATTTCAGTTTAACACTTAAAAATCTATTGTTTTGGACACCCAAAAATCATTCAACATTAAAACCCACTAAGGAATGGTTGTTTACATTATTTATTTGCCAAAACCCCTTGATTAAGCCTTAAAAACGGGATTCCCTTTCAATGAAATCAATCCCTTCATTTCTACCACCAAACAACCATCCTAAATCCATCCATACTAGTGTCCAAACACACATACAATGAAATGAAAAGGGTTCACCATGTTTGGCTTTGTTTTTAACCACTAAACCTACAACACAAGCTCTTAAACGAATCTTCATCATTTTGATTTACTAACCATTGATAGATACTCAAGATGATATCAATATCTTAAAGAAAACTCAAAATAAATAAAAAACTCACCTTCAAATCATCTCTTGTTGCTCCTCTCCAAATCCCAAGCTGTTTCAGTGCAAAATGAGTAAATCAGAGCTTGAAACATATATATAGCTCGCACACGGACTGCGGTCGGAGACCGACAGACCTCGGTCCTTAGACAAATTTTTCTTCATGGACCGCGGTCTTTACTTTATGGACCATGATCATCCCTTTATAGACCGCAGTCGGCACTTTACGGACCGCGGTCACCATGTGACTTAGTTTCATTTTCTACTATTTTTTTCACTGATAACCGCGGTCTGCCTATAAGGACCGCGGTCTATAGTGTGTTTTTCCCCTTTTTGCAGATTTTTCTCACCACGGACCATGGTCGGACCCATGTGGACCGCGGTCTATGCGTGATTGTTCCCGATTTCACAATTTTTGCACGTTTCTAACTATCCAAATGTTCTAATTTATTTTATCTTTATTAAATAACATACAATGATCATTAAAACAAGTTTTCAATCATTTTTATATTTATTTAGAATTTTCAAAATTCATATTGACGTGGATGCATTATAAGACTTAGGGTGATTACAATCTACCCCCCTTAAAAGAAATTTCATCCTCGAAATTTAAATGAAAAGTACCTGAGCAATGTGTCCAATCATTTTGTCCTGGCGAAGAGATCTGGGTATTTTTTCTGCATCTCACTCTCAAGCTCCCAGGTCGCTTCCTCCAGGTTATGATGTCTCCACAGGACTTTGACTAAAGAAATGTCCTTATTCCTGAGACTCTGCACCTTACGATCAAGGATCTGCACTGCTGGCTCTTTGTAAGTAGCATCATCTCGAAGTACGATCTTGTCTAGATGTAAAACATGAGATGGGTCTAGTTCGTACTTCCAGAGCATCAAAACGTGGAACACGTTATGTATCGAAGACAATCTATTCAGCAAATCCAACTCATAAGTGCATGAACCAACCCGTCTAATCATCTCAAACGGACCAATGTACCATGGTGCTAGCTTCCCTTTCACTCCAAACCATCTGATTCCCTTCTATGGGCTGATCTTTAGAAATACCTCATCGTCGGTCTTGAACTCTAGAGGTCTTCTCCTCCTGTCAGCATAGCTCTTCTGTCTGCTCTGTGCTGTAGCTAGTCTCTTCTGGATTTGCTTCACCTGTTGGTTCATCTCCTCAATTAACTCGGGTCCAGTGAGTACTTGGTCTTCAAACTCTGCCCAACAGGATGGTGATCTACAGGGTCTGCCGTATAGTGCCTCATATGGAACCATCTTGATGCTTGCCTGATAACTGTTATTATATTCAAATTCGGCAAGATGTAGATGCTTACTCCAATTTCGTCTAAAGTCTAGGGCACATGCTCTCAGCATATCCTCCAATATCTGTATGACCCCCTCCGACTGTCCATCTATCTGTGGATGAAAGGCTGTGCTCATGGTCAATCTGCTCCCCAATTCCTTCTGTAGACTCTGCCAGAATTGAGACGTGAATCTGGAGTCTCTATCTGACACTATGGTACTGGGAACACCATGCAATCGAACAATCTCTCGCACATAAAGCTCTCCCAGCTTACTTACTGCATCAGTAGACCGAATAGGTAGAAAATGTGCCACCTTAGTCAGTCGATCTACTATGACCCAAACGATGTCTTCCCCCTTATGACTTCTCGACAAGCTGCTAACAAAATCCATCGCTATACTGTCCCACTTCCATTAAGAAATTGGAAGTGGCTGTAATAAACTCGATAGTTTCCTGTGCTCAACCTTGACCTGCTGACAAATCAGACATCATGAGACATATCTGGCAATGTCCCTCTGCATGCCTCTCCACCAGAAAGTTTTCTTCAAGTTCTGGTACATCTTGTCGCCCCCTGGATGCATAGTGTACTTACTCAAGTGTGCCTCATCCATTAGGGTTCCTTTGGCCTATCCAGAACTAGAGACACATAGTCAGTTTCCTAATCTCAACACACCCTCTGTGTCAAGGCGAAAATCTGTGTGCTTACCCTCCTTGACGCCCTCTATCAGCCCTGTAATCCATTCATCGGATTTCTGCTCATCTCTGATCTAGTGTAAGACGTCTGGCAAGTCACTGCATACATATATGCTCGTGTATCATCTGTAGCTACACCCAGATTATAGTCACTAATTAGCTGATACATTTGACCCACTTCATCCCTCCTACTCAACTTCCTACTAAGAGCATCAGCAACTACATTCAACCTGCCGGGATGGTAGTGTAGCTGAAAATCATAGTCACTAAGGAACTCAATCCACCTTTTCTACCGAAGATTTAGTTCCTTTTGAGTGTATATGTACCTGAAGCTCTTATGGTCTGAGTAGAGATCAAAACTCTCACCATATAGATAGTGCCTCCATATCTTCAACGCAAACACGATCGCTGCAAGCTCCAAATCATGTGTAGGATAATTCAGCTCATGTGGCTTCAGTTGCTGTGAAGCATAAGCCACAGGCTATCCTTGCTGCATCAATACTGCACCCAATCTGCTAAGGGATGCATCAGTGCACAAAACATATCTCACACCAGGGGTAGGTGTGATGAGTACCGGTGCTGTAGTCAACCTCTGCTTAAGCTCTTGAAAGGGCTGCTCATACTGCTCGCTCTAAATGAATTTCTTGTCTTTTCTAGTTAGCTTAGTCATTGGACCCACCAATTTCGAGAAATCTTTAATAAACCTGTGGTAGTACCCAGCCAACCCAAGAAAACTCTTGATCTCTGTCATTGTAGTGAGTTGCTACCAATCGGATACTGCTCGCACCTTCTCCGGGTCTACTGCTATTCCTTATGCTGAGACCACATGGTCAAGAAACTTGACCTGCTTCATCCAGAAATCACACTTGCTAAACTTAGCATATAATTTATTATGCCTCAGTGTTTCCATAACAGTCTGCAAGTGTTGTCTGTGCTCAGTCTCTGATCGGGAATATACCAGAATATCATCAACAAATACTACTACAAATTGGTCAAGGAAATGACTAAGGACTCTGTTTATCAGGTCCATAAATGTGGCTGGAGCATTAGTCAAACCAAATGGCATGATCGTGAACTCATAGTGGCCATATTGCGTCCTGAAGGTTGTCTTATGTATATCAGACTCTCAGATCCTCAACTGATGATACCCTGACCTCAGATCTATCTTGGAGAAGTACTGTGCTCCACTGAGCTGATCAAAGAGGTCATCAATTCGTGGTAAGGGGTATCTGTTCTTGATAGTAACACTATTCAGCTTCCGGTAGTCTATGCATAGCCTCATGGAACCGTCTTTCTTCCTCACAAATAGGACTGGAGCTCCCCATGGCGCCTCACTCTGTCTGATGAATCCCTTCGCCATGAGCTCGTCCAACTGAGTCTTCAACTCTATCAACTCCATAGGTGCCATCCTATATGGTGGAATAGCGATGGGATTAGTGCCGGGATGCAACTCAATCTTAAACTCTACTTGTCTGTGAGGTGGAAGTCCAGGTAGATCCTTTGGGAATATATCTAGGTAATCCTGTATCACAAGAATACTACAAATATCTGTGGTTCCCTCTGCATCCTCATCCGATAGCTGCTTGAAGTCACCCTTCTAAGTGGGTTTTGTGGGTCACCTGTGCTCACATGATTTTGATGGCATCTTAGTAGATCCCTGTTGTCGTGAGGATTGTTCTTCATAGATCTGCTATACAGGGTACAAAGGAAACATCAATGGTAGCTGCACACAAAGGAAATCACGATTTGGGCATTGTTTCAAGGTTTTTTTGTGCAAGAACGATGAGATTTAGGGCATCATCTTAACGTTTCTGTTTCGTGCCCAAATCTGCGAACCCCCTTCTTCTACTGTTCGTCTGCCCCTTCTCCTTCTTTCCTTCTTCTTCTTTTTCTCTTCTTCTCCTTCTTCATTCTTCTTCTTCTTTGCACAAGAATTGTACAACAACTCTTGCTGCATTTTCTCCTTTGTTCTTCGTTTCTTCTTCCCCTTCCCTCTTCTTCTTCGTTCGTCAAACACCAGACAACACCCTTTCTCCTTCTACGTCTTCCCTTACTTAGCTTATCTTCTTATTCCTTCTTCTTCACGTGAAAAATGCAACAATTTCTTTTTTTTTTCTTTTCTTGCCCAAGGTTTGAGTGTAAAAATAAATAAATAGATAAATGTTTATTTTTAAGGTGAAACTTATTTATTTTAAAGAATTTTGATTTATTCATTTATTTTTTTTTGCATGTCCTGTGCCTTCATAACCATGCAATCCCTTTTTTTCATCGTATTTATTTTGGGTTTACTTATGCATAGTTTACATTATTACGAGTGAAAAATATTTTTTCTTATTTAATTATTTACTTGTTTTATATTTTTTAATTATATATTTTTATTTTTTTTCTTTTTTTGTACATGCTTGTGGTACAAAATATTTCTCCCTCTTTATTTATTAATTTATTTGTATTTTAAGTTTCGAAATAACGTGTGTGCATTATTAAATTTTGGGGTATTACAAATTCTCCCCACTTTTATTATAATTTTCACTCCTCACTTTCCTCAATTTTGGAATTCTCAATTCACCTAAGACTAAAGAGTTCTATCAAAGTTAAATTTTGGACAAACTAACCACACAAACTATTTGAAAGTAGCTTTAGTTCTTTATCTCATCACACTAGGGGAAATTTCAATCTCATAGGTCACTTAGTGAAATTTTCAAAAAAAAAAAATATGGCATGAATTTAGCATAAGTGACACAGATATGCTCTACATAATTTAAATAACAATTATTTGATATGCTTATAAATGTGCAGTTCAGAGGAAATGTATCACATGACATAAAAATAAAGAAAAATAACCTGACTTGAAAATGATTTGCTATAATGCATATTCTTAAACTTAACCTATGCCTTGTCCTCAAGAGTACAACTTCAACATGTCGCACACACACATAGAGGAGAACACACTAAAGCACAAGCACCCATACACGTACTTGCACTCATAAGACATGCATAGAACAAAAAGATATAAAGTATGATTAGTAAGTAATCTACTAATAAAGTAAGCAATAAAAAAATATTATGTGACATCATTAAAAATAAGTTCAAGTAGCAAGGTTAATTTTCAAATAATAGTGAAACAAAAATATACACATCCCCAGAGAGAAAATAAAATATAAAGTTCATGCATTATTTCCAAAGAGCACAACCTCAATAATATGATCGAGGTCATTAGCACTGCTCGCAACATCGTCGTCACTATTATCATCATCATCATCATCGGGATGTGCTGGGGCTCCACTATTGCTTGGCATGTAGAGGGCAATGAACGGTGGAGGAGCCCTCATCTAAGCTAGATTGGAAATGCCACACATAGGGACTTCGTAATTTAGGCCATCCCCTGAAGGAGCTGCTCGTGCTCTAAGGTGGGGGCACTAGAAGTAGATGTTACAACAAGCTCAAGCAGAGTAGATGTAGTAGGTGTAGCTGCAGTCCTCCTCCTCTTCACCGGTGTGATGGCGAGCATCTTAATGGAGATATGATCCCTTATTCAGAAGGTGGGCTCATCTAATGGCCATGTGACACTCGCCCATCGACATAGCAAAGTAACGATTGTTGGATGCAAGAGACCAACATTAGTCTTATCTATATCGAGTCTGATGGAACTGGAGATGACCTTGCCGACATTAATGGAGATGCCCCTTATGATGCAGTAAAGCAGAACTGCTCTCTCCATAGGAACCCTATTAATCGCCAAGGCAAGTAGTAGGTTAATACAGACAAAATAAAGCCATAATGTCGCAACAGTGGTGAAGGAGCTCTAGTTGTTGGTGTACTACCATGATGCACCCTAAACACATAAGGTCCTCAAAACATCATCTAGATCAAACTTCTCAAGTAGATACTTGGAGAAGTCAATAGGCATATTGATGGGTAGGCCATAGAGGGCATTAATAGCTTATGCATTAAATGGGACCAAAGTGCCCCACACCCACACCTTCGAACATTCACACTCATAAGCATTGGGATAAAATTCTTGGACAATGGAGACTGTAGGTGCATCGGGTGAGTGTATCACCCCCTCCTAATTCCTCAAAGCCATACTTGAGTCGATGCTTATCATCATCTATCATAATCCTCTGCTTGGGAATCATGTGCCTAAAATCCTGGATATGTTTAAACTTTTCTTTGACCTCAGTTGATTTGAAGTTGTTTTGATCCTTTGGGGTTGTGGGTTGTGCTCTCTTTGGCTTGGAAGCCACATGTTTCACTCTAGGGGCCTTGCAACCAAGTGTTAGGAGATAGAATATAATAACCATGTGAAAATAACTAATGGTTAGCAACTCTAGTACATTTTGAATATTTTCATAGCATAGTAAAGCTCAATACACTCAAAAAAAGATACGTGGGAATAATTTTAAAAAGTATACATGCTTAATGAGTAGAAAATCAAGTAAAAGGTGAATTCTACATAAAAATTTACAGGTAATGCCAAGCTAATAAAAAATTAATGAAACACATGGAAGAAAAATTAAAACATGAATGAACTTACAAGAATTCAAATCCCGCACAATTTATTGAACAAGGGAAAACTACAATAAAAGAGCATAGAATTGAAAGAAAACACAAGAAATAACTTAATCTACTAACATTATCATGCAAGGACGAAGAAAAATGCAAGAGAAATTGAAGAGAAAGTAAAGGAATTGGAAGCTTCAAACCAAAAACCCATACACAAATGAGAAAAATGGTCAAAATATTTTTAAATAGGACGACATTACTGTGGTAGTGCACACACCATTGCGGTAATGCAAACCCACACTTTTTAATTTTTGAACTGTTGCACCAATTGTCGCGGTAGACAACCATGGTAGTGCCCAAAATTGAAGTTGTTACTATGGTAGTATACCACTATAAAATGTGCAAAAATAAATGTTCTAGTTATCATGATAATGCACTATGATAACTCAGTTATGCATACCAACTCTTTTTTTTTTTTGGCCTAAAATGCATGCATACCTATAAGAAATCAATGTATTCTGACAAAAATTAAAGGAAATAAAAGAAAAGCAAAAAGCAAAGGGAAGAGCGTGGGTTGCCCACCACTAAGCACTTTGTTTAACGTTATTAGCTCAACATGGATACAAACTATTTAAGGCTCAGTGTCTAAATCTTGGTGTTCAGCTTTGTTCCTCCTTTCTTATGCATCACCATGATAGAGTAACCTCGGATGAATCCGAGATTACTTCAATGTGCTTTGCCTTGGGCCATTATTTCATGATACTGTTAGGTTGTTGTTTATATTCCACTAATGGAAGATGTGACCACTCCACATGAATCTTGCATACATAGGGCATTAACTAGCTCTCCGATGGCATAGTTATGCTTCTGGCCTACTTGTATTGACTTTCCTTTATCAAATTCAGCACTGTAGCTTGCACCATAGTGATTATATTGCATTCATGCTCTTCAATAAGTGGCTTCAAAGATAGATATATGTTGAAAACTAGTTGATCATCAGTTACTGTCAATGTGAGCTCCCCTTTCTATACATCTATAATGGCCTAACCAGTGGTTAAGAACATTTTCCCAAGAATCAATGGTACTTTATTATCTTCTTCCATGTTTAGTACCACATAGTCCACTAGAAAAATAAACTTATCTACATTTACCGGAAGATCTTCAATGATTCCCTTTGGATAAGTAATAGAGAAGTCTACAAGCTAAAGAGTAATAGTGGTGGGCTTGATCCTTGATAGGCCCAACCTTTGGTTCGTTGAAAGTGGCATTACATTTATACTAGCCCCAAGTCACAAAGAGCATTCTTAGCTATTGTTGTGCCTATATTACAAGGAACAATGAAATTCTCAGATCATTCAACTTTTGTGGCAATTTCCTTTGAGGTGTGGCATTGCATTCGTTTATGAGCCTCATTGTCTCATGATCATCTAGTTTGCGCTTTGTAGCCATGACTTCTTTCATGAATTTAGCATAATTCAGCATTTACTGTAATGTATCTGCATATAGAATGTTGATGTAAATCTTCTTGAGCATATCCAAGAATTTAGCAAACTACCCTGAATAGAAATACCAAGAAATCTACCCTTTCTCTTTGCCCTAGCTGTGGCAACTATATTAGTTAGCTCTATAAGAGTGGGCCCCTTGGAATTGTTAGACTCATCAGCTGGCATAGAAATAATAGAAGGCAAAGTGGACTATGGATTTCCCTTCCACTTCTCGTGAATATAGCTTTGCAGTTCTCTTTGGAATTTACTTGGGTGTAACTAGGAAAGGATCCCTGCTATTGACCCGTGAATGCTTGGGCTAATTGTCACATTTGAGTCTCGAGACTTTTCACAGTAGTATTAACATTCCCCATTTGGATTTCCAACCCCGAGATTTTATTATCATTCTTATCAATTTGACTAGTCAACTCTTTGAAGAATAGAGGTTGCATATTCATCATTTCATCTAGTTTTTCCTCCAATGATGGCTTCTTTTCTTGCAGGCTTTGCTATAGAATAAAACGTGATGGGCTTGTTAGACATTTCTATTGTTATCATAAGAAAAATTCTCATGGTTTTTGATTCCCATATGATAATCATTAGGGAGTTGATTCCTTTGTCGCGGCCCTTGATAGTTACCTAAGATGTTAATCATGCTCATCTGCTTGATAGATCCCTCCTCTATAAAGGGAACTTTATTTGCTTCAACTATGGCAAGGATGGATTGAGGCTATTGTGGCTGAAACTGTTTACTTTCGAGCTTCTCATTCCAAAAACTCTACCAGTGAATCATAGAGGCAATTTGAGTTTGTAAGGCTGTAATCTCATCAACATCATGGATTCCAACCCATTTTACCGACCCTCTTTGTGTTCCATTTCCATAAGCATTGGTTGTCATATCTTCAATGAGCCGTGTGTCCTCTATTGTGGACTTCCCCATCAAGGACCCTCCAGTTGCTAAATCTACCAAGGCTCTAGTTGGTGGTGTTAAACCATTATAGAACATTGTACTTGGAGCCATGGGAGATAACCATGCTAAGGGCATCTTCTCAATAAATCTTAGAATCTCTCCCAAGCTTCATAAAGAGACTCAAAATCTAATTGCTTGAATGAGCTTATTTCATCTCGAAGTTGGTGCACTTTAGCTGGAGTGAAATATTTTTGTAAAATCTTTTGACCCATCTCTTCCTAAGTGGTGATACTACCTGTAAGAGTGTCTATAGCCATGTCTACACTTTATTTCTCAGAGAGAAGGGGAAAAGCTTCAACCTCTGTTGATCCTCAGTCACTCCATTCATTTTAACTGTATCACAAATCTCCATGAAGGAGTTCGACTATGCCATCAAATCTTTTGTTGCCAAATCCCCAAACTGTTGTTGTTGGACCATAGTGATTAGGGATGGCTTCAACTCAAAATTATTGGCGTTCTACAAATTTTGGAGTAGTTATTATTTTGAACAAGCTTGAAAAAGTCCTAGAGTGGTGCTTCACCATTACTGCCAACCACTGATTTATTGCTTCCACCCATATCAAATATATGACATCGAACTTCGAGTTGAATTTGTCTAAGTGTCTTTGACAAGTTTAGGTTGTTCAACTCAGTTGAGTTTATATTCATCAACAAACTTGAAACACCACAAGCAAAGCAAAAAAGATCAAGTGTATCTAATGAATTAAATAATAAAAGAAAAGAAAATAAAAATAAAAAGAAAAAGAAAATTGCATTAATTAAGATTTAAGCAAATTCAATTCGTTCTAAGATTATTGTACATTGTTCCCCAATAATAGTGCCAAAAACTCATTGCAATCACTTCAAGTATACAATATCACAATAGTAATACACGGTATTATATCGGATATCATCCTCATGGAACAGTTAATTGCCAATAATCCTGAAGCCCAATTTACTATTAGTCTTGATTTATTAAGGTTATAAATAGAGTTTGAATGCTATAAACTAAATCGAACCAAAATCAAAAGAGTGTTGGATTTTAAAACTATATGAATCAAGTCTCTAGGATAGTAAAATCTCATGTGGGTCCCCTCAATTCCTATTTTAATTAATTGTTTCCTAATTCTATAGGTTATAGCACTAATAATTAAAACTCCCTATCGAGTTATTTTAATATCTGTTAGTTAAATCTCCTAATACCCTCTCTCGAGTCTATAGTCAACAAACGAACGCAATGAACTCAAATTCATGTGCAACCCCCTATTAGATTAGAGATCTCCCGATACAATGATCTTTCTAGGTCTATACTTTGATGATCAAACCATTAAACCTCTCTCCCAAATTAGTTTTGATGATCTAGGATCATCTTATCTATGGCCAGTAGACTAAAAACATGAAGAACACAAGGTATAAAACAAAACATCAAAATAGTTTAATTAAAACAAAGAATTAAGAGTTCTTACAATCAAAGTTATATCCTAAAATTAAAACCTTTAGCATGACATAGTGTACATAGTACAAAACATTGAATTAAACATATGAGAAATCATACTTGACACGTGATCTGTCTCTCTGCAATCTGCTTCGTTCTTTGCTTTGTCTTTGTGCTTTGTTGTCAAAACCCAACCCCTAAACTCTAATTCTCTTATCTATCTATACTTGAGCATTTAAAACCTCCTAAAACATGAGTTACAAAGCCTAAAATTCTATTTTTAATCGCACTATCGCGGTAATAGATCATGGTAGTCTTGGTCACTCGAAAATCCAAAAATTCACAAAACAGTAAAATCATTGCATTAATGTGGTAGTATGCAATGATTAATGAACATGCAATGCTAAGATAAATGCTCATGCACCTATTTATAATCAAATATGTCATATTTCCAACTTAACGAATTCAAAACATATGCAAAATGCCTATAATATAGTTAGTATGCTATGCAAGTAACAAGCACCTGTGGTAGCAGCGGCTCTAGTTGGGGCAATCTTATCGCTATAGATGTTGGCAGAGATCACTTAATAGGTGGTAGAGCAGGTCATGAAGGTTCTAGTTCAGGTACATAATCCACCTCCAATATAGCCACAACCCTAGGCTCAGGCTCATCAGGCCCTATAGCCAAATGATCTAGTTGTACCAGGCCAAATTGTTGTTGAGGATAAAGAATAGATGAACTTATTGATTGAGTTTTAGATGCTACATCTGCATATCTTCGATGGCAAGTGGGATCATATGGCAGTTGACATATGGTTTTCTAAAATGAATAAGCATCTCAATGCTTTTGGGGCAACTGGCTTAGACGAATAGCTTTGCAGTGCACCAATTCATTGGACCTGCTTATCATTGATGGGAGATGATCATGACTGATCCAGAAACTGATATTTCAACCATGACATGGGAGCAATTCAAAAAATTATTCTATGATAATTCCTTTTCCATGGGTGTCACTAGACAATTTTAGTCAGAGTTTGTGCAATTCACGGAAAGAACTATGATGATGGCTGAGTATGAGAGAAAGTTTACAGAGCTCTCAAGATTCGGACTAGAGCTAGTCAGGGATGAGCAGGCCAAGGCTGATAAGTTTGCAGAAGAAATTCAAGTGGAAATCAAGAAGTTGATTATTCCTAAGGTTAATTACATTCAAGGAGACTTTAGTTAGAACCTAATTGATTAAGAGGAAAGTTAACTTTGAACAATCTCTTAAGAATCAAAATAAGAGGCTACAAAATGGTTATAAGGCAGGAAATGGAAACAATAAGCAGAATACCTCTCTGAATGATGGTAATAAGGCACCCCAAACTCAGCAACAGGGACAGTAGTAATCCCAGACATGACCTAACTGTGCCAAAGAGGAGTAGAGGGAGTAGACTAGACGATAGGGGTTATGTTTCCATTGTAAGCAGCAAGGACATGTAGCAAAGTTCTATCCTACCTAAGCTCAAGCTCCTCAGTAGCAACATTAGTAGCAACATTAGTAGTAACAATAGCAATATAATCAGGGAAGAGGACAAAACGGTCATCCTCTTGTTAGGCAACAACAACAATCCCAACAAAATAATAACTAAGAGTAGAACCAAATTCAAAACCAAGGCCGTGGACAAAATCAAGCCTGGGTATTTGTTGTCGAAGACATCCAAACTAACTAAGTCCCTGTGGTAGAGGGTACATTCCTGTTATTTAATGTTGTTGTGAAACTTTTGTTTGATTTAGGTGCTACCAAATCTTTTGTTGTTGAACAATTAGTGGATAGGTTACAACTAGTAACAAATACCTTGCCTGTGACATTGAATGTATCCACACCCATAGGGACTACAATTACCTCAAAAAGAATGTGTAATTGTGACCTTAGATTTGGAGACAAGTTGATGTTCATCGATCTCTGCATACTACCATTTTATGGATATAATGTGATATTGGAGATGCACTAGTTGACCCAATATCGGGCATAGATTAATTGCCCAAGAAGGAGGGTAACAATAACATTGCCCTCGAGAGATACATTTAGAATCAATGGTGATATGCAAAGGTTACCTAGAAGTTCGATGATAGCATTGTTGAACTTCATAAAGTAGGAAGAAGATTTTAAGAAAGTATTGTAGGAGGAGACTAAATGTAACAACTCGTATTTTTGGACATTGAGTCAATGCATTCGACATGCATTTTCATGTTTGAATTAATGAATTATAAATGAAAATAAATAGTTTTATGGGTATTGTATAAATTAATGTGTGTATTAAATAGAAATACATGATTTTTCGGCAATGATATTAATTAATATTGTATTAAATGAAAAATAAAATAAATAAGGAATGATAATAATTATTTGGTGGGTGCTTAGTGGGAAAAAATAAAAAATAAAAATAAAAAGAATTTATATATATATATATATATATATATGATGAAGACACAAAATTTATATATATGATGATTTATAATAACAAAATGAATGATGATTGAATAAAATGGATTGAGATGAAGATAAAGGATCTAGTATTTTGGAAAAAAAAATATAAATAGATGATAATTGGATGACTCATCAAGGAGATAAGAGTGAACAAATACATTTGACTTCTTTGGCAATGGGACCCACCCCAAGAATTTTTTATATAAACTCATACCCCCAATTCATTTCTTGGACACACTCATTCTCTCCTCAATTTTGCTCGTACAGGAAAGAAAGAAAAGAAGAAAGAAAAAGAAGGAAAAGAGAAGAAAAAGAGAACAAAAAGAAAAGGTACCAGTTTCTCGAGGATCTAATGTTTTGGACAAAATATTTTCACCTCTTGTCAATTCAAAATTGTGATGAAAGTTATATATTACAATTTCCTAGTATAATTTTCAATAAAAGTGTTGGCCAATTGTGTGACCCAAAACTAGGGTATAATTTTAATAACAGTAAAATTACACGAAATATATATCATTGTGTTCAAATCAACGAGTACAATCTAGATATGTACTTTATTTGTATCCATTCAGGCCCTTAAAATTTATATGATAGTTAAAAGTTGACACATAGGGAATGTACCTATTGGCATTGAAATTTAAGTTGGTGGGCATTAAAATGTCCATAATGAAATTCTGAACTCAATGACTCTAAATTTATGATTTTTGGAGATCAATAGGTATATTAAATTTATATTTATGCAATTAGGAAAAAAATGTATAGATTAATATTATATGTATAATTAATGTTACAAAAATGTTAATTGATTGCATATAAGGTTATAATTAATTATGTAATGTTACATATATATATATAATGTTGTATAACATTATGAATTACTTCACATGGAAAAAATACATAACATAGAAAATAGTTAATTTTTTCTATTTATTGTATATTATAACAAACTTGTGAAGAGGTTATGTAGTGTATATCAAAAGCGAAATACCTGTTGACAATGTGAGCTTTTGGTATTTGGCTCGATTTTGGGAGACGCAACGGGTGACTGGAAAAAACATCGACAGTCAATCTAGTCTATGCTAGTAATTTGATATATTTATTTAGTTTTTTATTCTACTTATGGTTATTGCATAATTAGGCGCTACAGTCATTGCATATTGTATTGAGATAGGACTGATCTTTAGATGTGCCCACCTGGCCTCAGAATGAGAGGTTCTAAGGTGCGGACATTGGATCAAAATAGTCCTAATATATGAGTACAGATCTTCATATGTGCCATCCTGGCCTTAAGAGGAGAGGTTTCGAGGTGCGGACATTAGATCTTAAAAGTTCTGAAATAGAGACGATCAACGGATCTTTAGATGCGCCAACTTGACCTAATGATGAGAAGTTTTGAGGTGTGGGCATTAGATCGTGATAGCTCTAAGGTCGAGCTGATCGACAGATCTTTAGGTGTGCTGATCTGGCCTAATAATGCAAGGTTCCGAGGTGCTGACATTGGATCGTGATAGTCCAAGATACTGTGGTATGGTGGTACACTCTATGGATATATTTAGAGTAGTGCATGGCACAATCTACTGGTTCATGGGTGGCGATTGTACCACCTGGTTTGTGGGCCACAATCATCGAGATACGATAGTATGGCGTGGTCAGTGGGCCACGATCATTGATTGATATAACAGTATGGCCTGAACGAGGGTTACGCCCATCAAGAATGACAATATGACCAAAGGATCCTTAAAAAGAAAGTAGAGTACTGAGTTTTGATATTGGCATATTAGGCTGTTTGATATTTATATGTTGATGATTGTGAGTGTTATTTGTTGTTGCATTTTTATTAGATAATTGCGATGTTTCCTGTTGCATTGCATGAAGAATGTTAGATTTAAGTAGATATATCTTTTCCTACTCATTGGGCTCATGTGGATATTGAGCTCACTACTGTTAACATTTTAGGTTCGTCCGGTGTGGATAAGCAGAAAGGTGTGCTGATTGCGTGATCTTTTCCATCCAATCCTTAGTAGGTTGTTTTGTTTTGCTATTTTTGGTATTTTAAATTAGTATGTACAAGTTTTGAAAAAAATGTTAAGTTAAACTGGACTCTGTTCATGTAATTAATGTTAAGGACTTTTGTTGTTCTTACATTTTTCCACTTAACTTGTTGTTGTTGCACTGTGAATATTATAAATGTTTTGATGGTAAGTATTAATAGTAGTCAGCAAATTTGACTGAGGAGTAGACTTGTTTGATTATTGTGTCGGTAGGGCCGCCAATATGAGGTTTAGGAAGGGGTCCTGAAAATGTTGGTATCAAAGCCCACAAATTTTTTTTTCTATTGTTGGAATTAAGCAGAAATGCATGAGTCCAAAAAGTTTTATTTTTCAAAACTTGTTTTCAAAAATATATTGTGTAGTAGTAGTAAAATAGGCTTTAGGGGTGGTATGTTTGCAATGTTTGACATTGACAAATGATTGTATGCAAATTGCAGGCTAAGATGCCACCTAGACGTGGTAGACCACGGTGGGTTCTGCAAGATCATACTCTTCCTCAGGATCCTATATTGAGACCTATACCACCACCACTTGCCAAGCTTGATGTATATCGATGGCTAGAACATCTTATCTGGGCCCAAAGAGAGTTGATCCAATCCTCTAACATTGCACTACATTCGAGGAAAGATGGGGTTGTGGCTAATACGCAGTAGCCAACACCTCTTACAGCTCCTGCTCCACCTATAGTCAAGCTAACTAATGACGAAGAGTCTAAAGAGGAGATTGAAGTTTCTTGTAGGCACTGCAAAATGAGACAGACAAGAGAAATTTCACATAAGAAACTATTGAAGAAGTTTGGGATGGTGTTAATTTGGAGCAAGTAGAGGACTGGTTATTGAATATTGAGAAGATAACACGATCGATGAAGCTATCTGAAGAGAATCAAGTGTTATTCTTTGCCCATACATTAGAGGGTGATGCCGCAAGATGGTGGTTATCAGTTTTGGCTACTGAGCGCCCGATTGAGACTTGGGCAAGGTTTAAAGAGTTATTTTTGGAGACTTTTTTTCCCTAGTTCTACCATAGAGCACAAGCAGATGGAGTTCTTGGCCTTGTGATAGGGCAATATGATAGTCCACGAGTATACTTACAGATTCGTTCATCTAGAGACTTATGCTCCACGACTAGTTACTAATAAAGCAAAAAGGGCTAAATTCTACCATAGGGGGTCGAATAGTGATATTCAACGCAGGTGATACACAGTTCTATTTTTAAGTTGCTGAATGTAATACCCTGGAAACTCTGTACTCAATGAAATAAGAACTATTACCCTTTCAGTGAAATTTGAGTACAGAACCAATCTAGCCTCATTTTAGGGCCAAATTAAGAGAACTCTAAATCATCATTTAGTGACCCACATGAACCTAAAACTACCTGAAACGAAGTGAGGAGACATGAACTAACAAGATGGACCACACATCTAAAAATTAACCCAATTGGCCAAAATTAGGGTTTTGCCCTACAGTGGGATCCAGCTTAGGAAAGAACTGAGAATAAGGGTACCTATCGAATTCGGAATGACTTGAAACTTGAGGAGATGACACAAAATAGCAAGAAACACAACATATCCAAAAATTCAAACAATTGGCCAAGGTTTGAACCTTCATTTGCCAAATGAATCCAATAGGTTCCAAATAAGGAAAGTTTCGGAAGAAAATCACCACGACCAAATTATACCTTAAAATTTAGGTCTTGATCATGTGGTTCCATAACTATAGGTTATACACCTAAATCCCTTAGGAATAAGGAGATATTAAATTTTATTAAATTCATG
>JAJIYU010007674.1:0-18878 GCA_030144865.1 Tinospora cordifolia | reverse complement strand
ACTTATTCATCCGGCTCGCGGAATCCGTTGCGAAAGCTTTTCAACGAAGAGCGGTACAGCACGTCGTGGTCTTCGTCCGATTTCGACGATCTTGAATCGATTCCGCCGGAGACTTACTGCGTTTGGGTGCCGAAGTCTGATCCTCATCAATCACCACCATCGTCGGTGGATAGATGCAAGAAAAGCAGTTCCACTGGAACGTCGTCGTCGACATCGGCGCGGTGGAAGCTGCGAGACTTGATCCGACGGAGCAATAGCGACGGTAAGGACTCGACGATCGTGTTCTTAGCTCGATCGACTTCGTGTCCAAAGACAAAGAAGAAGACGACCCCGGAGGATCATGAGGAGGGGGCGGTTCGGAGGTTGAAGATTTCTCCGACGAAGGAGGCCGAGAAGAGATGTAACGGTAATGGTAATGTTAATGGCAATGGCAATGCGAAGATTGTTGGAAAAGTGAACGGAAAAGGTGTTCCCGGCAATAGTAACAAGAAGAAGGCAGTATCCGCACATGAAAGTTTGTACGTGAGGAACCGGACATCGAAGGAGATAGCGAGGCGGCAATCGTATCTTCCATACAGGAGAGACATCGTGGGGTTCTTTGCCAATGTGAACGGATTGGGTAAACGTCTCACTCCTTTCTAAATTTGCGATAGCAAATTGCACCATAATTTTTTCTTTTTTATTTTTGGTTAAATTGTTCCATTCTTCTATTTCTCCTTACTGTTTGGTTTGCGTCATATGAAAATATTTTCATTTATTAGTAAATGAAAGAATAGCAAAAAAAAAGAGAATATATATACACAGTAGAAATATTTGGAATGAGCTTTAAATTTCAGATTGATTTTGAGTTTTGTACTTATGTAAATCACTCAAGTAGAACTAAATCCAACACAAAACTTTTGAAATTTGTTGTTATTAATTAAAAAAATAATTTGAAAAAGATAAAATAAATAAATATCACGCCTAAGGATCTTCCAGAGTCAAAGGTAATGGAAACATGGGCTTCTGAATCCTTTGATCAATTCGTCCGTGCATGTCTTGTATACAGATATTGAAGGGTTGAAGGTGCCCCAACTTTCTAGATCTTCCAGCCTTCGAGCAGCTTAACTCAATTCAATATACGAGAAAACTACAAATGCTGGTTAAATGAATCAACTATTTTACATTTTTATTTTGTTATATATGTGACAAATGTATCAAAGTGATTCCGATAAATTATAGATAGTAGTCTTTGAAAGAGAGAGAGAGGGAAGCTAGTGTGGGCTGGAGTCCATTAAAGGAGATTCATATATCTCATAAATCAAAACAATTGAAAGTGGGTCTGAATGGCCCAACAACACTTCCTAATCTTAACATTAATGTTCTGCGTTTATGCATGTCCAAACCATTTAACTCAGTTTAACTCATTTTTCTTTTTATCTTTAAATAGGAGCTATTTTGTCAATTAATGTTTTGCTATATGTTCTTTTTTGTCTTCTGTGAACACTACATTCTTCTCATCTCCTACACTAGCTATTGACATACTGTTTGTTGAATAGTTTGCTTTGATAAACATGCATGATTAATATAATAACAATCTTGTTTCAGATTAAGCTGATCCATGTCAAAGTACTCTTCTAGGATAAAATTGTGTTTCATTGTTTTGATGCAAGGGATTAACTTGTATATGAATGAAATGGTTAGAAATGAACAATTGGGTCTACAACATGGTTTATAAATTTTGCTGCGACCACATTTCAATTCTCCAATTGGGTGGAAAATATGCACTTTAAAAAGTAATTAGGATGGTCTATAAAAGGTGTAGCAGCATCAAACAAGGGGGAATGCCACACCAATTGGAAAAGAGATGAGAAAGAGTAGAAAATGAGATTCCCAATAAGATGTTGATTGTGTGAAATCTAGTTAGTAAATTGTGAGTTGTGGATGGGGCCCGTTAGGGTGATTAACGTGTGAACTCTCTATAAATTGTTTGGACACAAGATGGGCCATAATCATTTTGCCGGGGTAGTGAGCACTTATGCTAATTCTTAATGGTCCCAAGGATTATTCTCATTGAGACTCGTTTCTCTCTTCTTTCTCCTTTTTGAGTCTGAAGATATTCTGTATTGTTCATTTTTCAAGCAACTAAAGAACAAATTGACAATAGAGTCAAGTGGCAGGGGATGAAAGATGGCCTGCATCAAAGTTTGGATCATATATATACACACGCGTTTGAGACTATTCCTTCTATTCATAAGCGTCTAGATTATTAGGCCTAGTTTAGTTGAATATAATTTCTTTGTCGAAATATTTTTTTTTTTAAATGTCAAAATCTTGCTTGATCTAAAAGATTTGGGTAACAGTTTGTTCACTGTTGTCGAGGAAACAAATTTTCATAAAACGGTAAAAAAGATTGTTAGTGGAGTTTTCTCTCTTTTAAGGATATCTTTGGTGATAACTCCTGCACTTTAACAAGGACTGACGAGGTCAGATGTCCCATTAAAATGCCTGGTCATCTCGCTCAAATTTTTTGAGCATTTAATTTGCACAAATGCTCAAACATTAAAAATTTTCGTTTTATTTTATTGTTTTTGAAAAATGAGTCGTTTGCAATAAGTTAACAACACAACTCATTATGCTTTTTTTTTTTTTGAAAAAAAACTATTTTTATAAAATATGTTGTTGTAGTACATTTTATAATTTTATAAAAATATTTCAGAAATTATATTTCAAAATTTTAAACCAATAATATTTATAAATAAAAATTTCTTTAAAAATAAAATTTGATTTTTAAAAAATTTAAATAATATATTTTTAAAACAGTGATATTTAAAAACAAATAAACAAATTCTTTTGAATAAATAATTTTTAGAAATAAAAATATATTTTTAAAAATAAATGATTATTATTTAAGTATGAATCATTTAAATAATATGTATTATAAAAAGAAATATTTTTTTTATAAATTATATATTGTAAATAATTTAAATGATGTATTGATTTAATTGTGAATCTCATACAATACAATCTTATAGATTGTAAACTATTAAAAGAGATAATTTAATATATAAGATTTTAATACTATAACAAAGACATCAAAATCCTTCCATAGTCTAACTATTAAAGATGCTCCTGAGTCATATTTTTAGTTCCAAATCATGAATAAAAGCAACCCTAAAAAAAAAACTTGAGCATAAGACTCCATGTGATTTATACTCATATCAGTTCAACAACATAAAATCCAAAATAATAATAATAATAATTATTATTATATGTGTGTATGTTTTTCTTTTCTTTTTTTTTTCCTTTTTTTTTTTTAGCTTTCAAGAAATTAATGGCTCCCTAACTTCAAACGTTTATTTGTGCAAGCTTTAGAGACACTTAAGGAACTAATCAGACGACCAAAAAATTTAAACAACGTAAGAAACCTATTACACAATTCGCTTAATTTGTATTCATATTATTTCCAACCATTAGGCTTAATTTGTATTTATATTATTTCCAACCATTTGGCTTAATTTGTATTTATATTATTTTAATATTTTTTTGAATATCCTTATGCACAAATAACATTACAAAAATTAAATTTGCAGTTGGTAGAATTTTGTATCAAATGATTGTAGGCAGCACCTAATCATATAATCTTGCTTAACACACTTTCTAGATACGCCCTACGACATTGTCTCTAAGGGTATGTTTGATACACTAAATAGGATTTAATTATGTTTAAAAAATAAGATGAGATAAGGTTGGATTTGATAGCAATTGTGGAATAATACGGGGTGCTCAAATAAATATTCTATCTTATTTTGTGGTAATCAAACATAAGATTGGACTAAAAATTAGTCTAATCATATCTAATTTTATATGTCAAACAACCCCCTAAAAGTTGGTTTTAAGCACAACTTACTAGTTGTTGAATCACTTAAACTAGGTTTTGACACGTAGTTTTATTAGACCTATCAAAAGCATTTTCCTGTGTAATTTATAGGGGTGTTCGTGGGTTAGTTCGATTCAGGTTAGGAGCAAACCTGCAACCCAACCAAAACAGTTCGAGTTGGCAAATATAAAACCCAACCCAAACCAATCTATATCTAAACCCAAACAGTTCAGTTCGGTTCGATTTGGGTTGGGTTATTTGGTTGCCTTTCAATTTTTTTAGTAATTAAAATATAAAAAAATAAAAATAAAATTATTACAACCCACGTACAATTTATAAGTTACACAACAAAACATTAAAAACAAAGTTACTACAAGTTTCAACTACCAAAATATTAACAAAATTGAGTCTAATTAAAAGTCTAAAGCTTAATATACAAAAATTTAGAATTCTCTTTTGCAATGTCCAATCAAAATCAATATAGTGGCAAGTCAAACACATGTAGTTTATGTTTTGTAATGATGTCCAACAATTAGTAGTAAGACATACCCTTTGTGCATTTTGCTTGAGAGAACTCCTTAGACTTTTTTTCTCATCCAAGAACAATTAAAAAATATCCCTAGCCACAGTAATTCTGGAAGGGGGATCAAATTTTGGTTGGGCAACACTAACAAAGTGTCGAAAGCCTTCTCCCTCGACAATTCTAAATGGGAGCTCATCAATTATAATCATCATGGCACAAGCTTTTCTACAAGCTTCTTTATTAAACTCCACAACAGTCAAACTACTTCTATTCGAACTATCGCTAGATTTTTTAAAACTCAAAACCTTTTGCTTCTTATCTTGTTCACAAAATGTAGATTTTGGACACTTATGCTTAATATGATTCAACAAGGTACTAGTACCACACGTTTTTGTATCACAAGCGTAATCCCGATGACAATAATTACATTTACATCTGGAACTTTTATGATGGGAATCTTCAATTCTAGTGAAATGACTCCAAACAGATGAAGGCAGCCTACAAGGTCTTTTTCTACTTATACTGTAAGTGTCACTCTCAATACTTTGAATTTTTGGAGTAAAACTTACTTTAGATGTATGTTCGGGTACTTGAACAGGAGTTTCACTTGAAGAATCTATATTATCCTAGAAAAAAAATATACAGTTAAAAAATGCAAGGTAGTAATATAAAAAATACAGTTAAAAAAATATTAAACTGAAATCAGATCGGCAGAGAAAACTTTGAGCCACATGCAGAAATCTATACAAGATCCCCGAAAACTTTTATACATAAATTTTACAAACTTCTATTAATTGCCTAAAAATGAAGAAGAAGAAAACAATACAACACAGTAGAACAATAATTATCCAATCAGGAAATATAAATATGCGCTGCATAAACATCAAAAGAAATAAACAAAATCTAACCCATGTAATTCACAAAAGGATATGCAACTTCAAAATAGAAAAAGTTATCAAATATACTAATGAAAAAAATAATATCACTACTAAAATTGCAGTACACATCATAAACCAAGAATTAAGTCGATCAAAATCAAATCGGGATTTCCCAATTGAATCACACAGTCACACACGCAGTAGGGAAGAAGATGAACCAAGAGATGGTTGCTGGAAGAAGAACGAAGGTGGTGGCTGCCGGAAGAAGAAGCAGGGTGGGGGAGTTTTGGAAGTCGATCGAGATTGGAGAGCAGCTGCCGGAAGCCGATCGAGATTGGAGTTTTAGAAGCCGATCGAGATTTCAAACTAGTGGAAGAAGAAGAAGATGCAGGCTGTCGAAGGAAGAAGAAGAAGAAGTAGGCTGCCGGAAGAAGAAGAAGACAGAGCAGCTACGGTATCACGCTGCAGGGATGATCAGAACAGACACAAAGAATAATGGAAGCTGGGAAGAAGAAGATGAACTAGTGACGAACAAGTAGATGGAAGAACAGAGATGCAAGAAGTCGATCGAGATTGGAGTTTCAGTAGTCGATCGAGATTTCAAACTAGCGGTAGAAGAAGAAGACGCAAACTGTCGGAAGAAGAAGAAGACACAAGTTGCCAGAAGAAGAAGAAGATGGAGCAGCTGCGATATCACGTTGCAGGGAAGATCAGAACAGACACGGTGAATAATGGAAATAGGGAAGAAGAAGATGAACTAGCGACGAACAAGCAGATGGAAGAACAGAGACACAGAAATCGCAAAGAGCAGAAGAATCAAAGCGCTGCTGCAGGGAAAAACAACAGCAGGGAAGAACAGAAAAAAAAAAACAACAACGGGAAGAATGAAAGCAACAATGGGAAGAACGATTCATTTTACCAAAAGATTTGCAGCAAAAAATTGAAATCAAACAAAAGTAGGGAAGAAGAACCAGCTAGGGGCTCGTGATCTTACCAGAAGATTTGTGTTTTTGAGTTTGAAATGTGCTGGTTGCGAACCTGTCTGTGAGTGTGAGTCGTGACGATGAGTATGAACTTGGAAGTTGGAAAGAGGAAAGCAAGATGGAGGCTGTAGCGTAGGAGTGAAAACGTGAAAGACTAGGGTTTTTTCGGTTCGGTTCACAAGATGGAGGCTGGAGCGCAGGAGCAAAAACGTGAAAGACTACTAGACTAAGATTTTTTCGGTTCGGTTCATGTTATATCGGGTTGTGAACACTAAACCCACAACCCAACCCAATTAATTCGGGTTGGGCCTTTTAAAACCCAACCCAACCCAAATGTGATTTAAAACGCAACCCAAACTAACCCAAAAGGTTCGAGTTGATCGGTTCGGTCGGGTTAATCGGGTCAATGAACACCCCTACCTTCTAATGAAAAAAAGTGCTTTGAATCCAGGAATCCTGAAAAAAGAAAATGGTAAATGAGTCATGGTTCCACTTTGTGAGAATCAATCTTGCTTAATATGATGGAATTTTGAACATTATAAGGTGCTCAAGGCCAATTATCTTGCATTCATAGGTAAATTTGTTGCACTTTGTACACCTGTTGGTGCATAGGATAGGATATGATCGAATTAGATTGGAAATGTGACGACACGCATTTTTGATCATCGGAACAACGAGTTTGACATTCATGTACTCCGTGTATTTTCTGGAATTTTAATGAGAAAGTACAAAATTTTTCCAATTTTTATCAATTTCGAATTAATTATTAAAGGAAATAAAAATAATTTGAAAAAATAAAATTTTAAGGAGAAAACACATGAAAATATTAGAAAAATGTGTTTTCTTGAGAAAAATAATTTATAGGATGGATTTATAAATTTTTGGAGTAATTATCAGATTTTTAGAATGATAAATAAAATTTTTCGGGTGAAAAGAATGATTTTTGGAGAAATTATTTAATTTTTGAAGAAAATAATTAAATAAATGTTAAAATTGTGTATAATGTTAATGTTTTGATGGAAAACGATGAATTAGACAATTTACGATTTTAGAAGACGAAAAAATGTAAAATTTTGATATATAATACATATATGTATGTATATGTATTAGTGGAGAAGAAAAACAAAAAGAAAAGACAAAAAAAACAAAAACACAAATATATATATATATATATAAGGGGGGGGACCTGGGCTGACCCAGGCGCTGGGCCTGGCCGGCCCAGGCCCCACTGGGCCGAGCGCCCTGCCCGCACGGGCGGGAGCCCATGCGGGATTCGGGCCAGACCAGCGGCCCGGGCGCCTAGCGCCTGGGTTAGGAGCGTGGGCCGGCCCAAGTGGGCTGTCCAGCCCACGCGCCAAAGAGGGTCCAGCCCCCCCTTATTTTTATTGTTTTGTGCGTTTTTTTAGAATTTTTGGCCGAATTTTCTGTATTTTTAGCCATTTTTCAGCCACTAAACCATGGGAACACATGGTATTTGCACCCATGGTTTTGGCCATCACTTCATGGCCTCCCTTGTGGCCAATCCAGGCTGCCAACTGGGCATCCAGCATGTGATGCTAGATGCCACCTGGATGCCACATGTCACGCATTTTTGCCCTGCAAGCCTCTCCTATGCAACAAAACTCCTCCTTGAGCTCAAACCCAGAAAATTTTCAAATTTCTGTAGCTAACTTCCTTGGCCTGGATCTCCTTCAATTCTTAACCAAATCAAGTAAATCATAGCTTGATTCGAAGCTTGTACTACCACCTACAAGATACTACAAGTGGTTTGTCTATTCCTTAAGATGTTTGAAGCATAAAATACCAAGGAAAAAAGGCTGTCACAACGTTCAAACCCAGAAATTTCAAAAAGTGTGTGCTGGAGCCATCTTTTGAACCCCGGAACTTAGCCATTTTCAGTCTCTTCTTGAAGGTAAAATAGTTCATTCCTCTCATCTTAGTATGCACTTTGATCTTCAAGGGTTAGAGAATGAGAAATAAGATCTTATGCATGATTTTAGAACCCTTGGAGTTGGTTACTCACCCACTGTCACAACTGTGAAACAGAGACAGTTGGAGCAATCTTGGGAAGACTTGTTCTTGAACTACTCTAAGCACGTCCCTAAGGTAAAAGTCCATCATTCTACCCCTTATCATGAATATTCAAGTGTCCATGTGGTAGAAATCAGAGATTGAAACATTTTATGTGTAGTATAAGTCATGTCGCTAACTGTTAAGACATAATGTTGCAACAGTGCCAACAGAAACAGTTTGGGGCCAGAATAGGGGCTACATCCGGGACACCTAAAGACACCCTTTTGTGCTGGAACCAGAGGCATCATAGACTTCATAATAGAGGTTCAAGAAAGGTATAAAGACTTCACCTTAAACTCATATGGATGTATCTTGATATGCATGCATATATGCCATGATAGTAGGGTGCTAGAACAAATTTCATTGTGTTTTTTAGGGTATAACAGAATGTTGATGGAATGATGAGCATGTTTTAGATGTTGCATGCTATTGATTTGAAGTGGTTGTGATAAGTGAATATGTTATGACCTATAAACTGTAAATGGACACAAGAAACAACCCATAAGGTGATGTTAGAATGAGAGAAGAGAACACTAGAAAAATGGTGCAATCTGTAAATTCAGAAATTCCTGCAATCTGTCCAAAACTTCTGAAATAAAAAATTGACTGACCAAACCATTATAGATTAAGCTAAAATTTGGTGGACAGACCCTTAGATATGTTTATAAGTTGCCTACAAAATTTTAGAGCATTCTGATGTGTGTAGCTAGGTCAACTGAGGCAAACAGTTACTACCTGTCACAGGGGATACGGGGTATGTGCAGTTCCTGTTAGCATGCTTAGAAACCTTAGTAAATGAGGTCTAAACATTGTAATTTAAAATTCTAGGAAAACCTTAGGAAGTCTAGAATAGTTCTTCAAAGTTTGGTGCAAATCCAATGAACGGATTGCCCACAGAAAAATTGGAAAAATGGTCGCGCAGATAGGGTTATAGGCTAAGGTTTGTGCCTAAGTAATGAGAATTGGGGATGTTGACCCTTTTTGGCCCAATTGACCCCATAATGACCAGAATTGATCCTGTATAACTCTGTTGACCAGCTAGGTCAGCAAATAATAGGTTGACTAGGGTTGACCAAGATTGACTAAGGTCAACTAAATGGACTTAGCAACTAAGGTGAAAAAAATGAACGTATATGAACTAGTCTTGACTAGGCCAAATGATTGATTGACCATTGATGTAGAATTAGAGTGAGACAAGTCCTATATAAATGATAAGAAGTTGTGTAGGTTTCGCAGGACCTAGTGTTAGCAGGATGCGACCAGTTGAGAGAGGAGCACCGGTAGCGGAGCATCCCTGTGAGTAGTGCTTTCTAACTCATTTCTTAGAGCTTGTTATTCTGTGCATTGTGGAAAGGGTATTACATATTGTGATGTACTTGCATCCTTTGAATGAGTTTTAAATGAAAAGTGCACTGAATGTCGAGGTCTGCGAGCGGGTTAGGGTATTGGATGCGGTGGAACAATTAGGGCGAGTTGTGACCCTGATAGTGACCAACTAGCACAGAGTGCCTATTGAGGGGTTCTGTGGGCCTACGATGATGGCAACGACAATAAGTCCTAATCGGGTCATCACGATATGCCTAACGGTCCGCAACTCACTCGTGTATTGATTGGGCTCCCATAGAGCATTGAGTGACCACCTAGCACAGAGTGCCTTATGGGAGGTTTTGTGGGCCTAGATTTGGGTCGTCACCTCTACACCTAATCGTCAGGTTTCTCCCACTCGAGTGTTTTTAATTGCCTTAGAGAGCTTGCGAGCCTCGGCAAATGTTTTCATTGTTTAACTATTTTTAACAAAGGTGCACGACTGCAATATGATTTTGAATTGTGTTTATGTTGCATTCATTTGCATAATGCTATTGTTCATGCATCCATGGCACACGTTTTAACTGTGGAATACTTGTTTTAAGTTTGAATTAGACTGCATTACTCACTGAGCCACCGTAGACAATTAGGCTCACTACTCTAGCATTTCAGGTTCTTCAGCTGCGGATAAGGGCAAGGGAGTGGTCATCGCGTAGGACTACCCTCTCTTACTCTTTTGGGTAGGATTTCTTGTATTTTTCTTTTCTGTTATTATGTTTTGAGAGGTAGAACCTTGTATAGGGGTGAGGATAGCCTGTATATAATGAATAGTCTCTCCCATTGCTACACATGTGTAATGACCTGTTTTGGAAATATGAAGTTCTTATTGGTGTTCATATGTTAGATCTCTTCTGCATTATTCATGATTACTCTAATAGTGTGTGATGTGGTATTGTATGCTGAGGCCTAATAGTGTCTTGGCAAGTTCGGCTTGCGAGCGGGTTTGTTGGGACATTGTGCCGGTCGATTCGCCCTTCATCTTAGGGAAGGGGTCCCGACAGGAAAGATAGAAATTAAAAATAAAGTAATTAAGCGTTTGAAGTACAAAATAAGTTAATTACAAATAAATAATAAAAATAAAATAAAAATATATAAACAAAACTTTAATTTTATAGTAATATCATGAAAAATAAAAATAGACAAAAAAAGGCTAAGAGAAAACAATCCCGCCACTTTTGGTGTCATTATTTTATCTTACAACAAGAAGATAAAAAGTGGGTTTGGCTTAAAATTTATCTCATGCCTTTTGTTATCAAATATGAGATTGAATCTGATGTGATACCAAATAGTTTGAAGTTGAAGAAATTGATGTTATCAACAAATTGATTATAAAACTCTTTTTTTTCTTTGATTCCTGCTTTCATTATAGATCATTTATGCCAACCTTTGTCAAAAAATCAGTGCATTTTAATTGAAATGTCTGATTTGGTTGTTAATCAGACATCTAAGTTCAATAAAAAAAAAGCAAGAAAAACTGTTCAATTGCTCTCCATCTCTCTCTCTTTCTCTTTCTCTCTCACTCTTTCTCTCGTTAAAGAAAAAAATCTGTCAAAAAAAGATGGAAATTTGTTTATTATATTTTAATTTTATCTAATTTAAGATCTATATTTCCTAAGAAAAAAGGGTGGACTTTTGTAAAGTTCCTTTGAATAGGTTGTCAAGTGGAAATTTGTGACAAAAGCTATCAAATAAATTAAATGGCCTGTATTTCTTTCTATTTTCAGGGAGGTGAAATAATAATCCAAAAACTAAGAATGTTGCAAATGTTAGGTACGCACCTATAAATTTGTATAACTCAAATGATGACTGACTGGGGTGTTTTGAGAGAGGTTTGTTGGGTCTTGAGTTCTAAATCAGTCGTACTCAAATTTCAAACCAGTTTTAAATATTAGAGATTTGCTTACATTGCTATATTTCTTGGAACAAAACAAATTCAATGCTAGAATCCAAAAACTGTATCCAATGGAATAAATGCATACAATCTCTTTCTTTCACTTGAAAAAGCATCTTCTTTACACACCAATCTTCTTTTATATATAAATAAAACCTCCCTTCCATCATCCTTCAGATTCATTTACATTTTTTTCCCTTCAAGTTGGGAACTTTGAATTTGTCATTCCAATGGCTTCTTTTCCAACCTTCTGTTCGTATGATTCTTCTCTTTTTCTCGACAAAAACACCATGAAATCCTTGTCTTCATCGTCATCTTTTTTTCTCAAGCTTAAACTTTCCTTCAACTTCATTCCTGCCCACAGAGCGATGTCTGTTTCTTGCAATATGGGAAAACTGAACAATGAACAAGGAAACCCCCAAACAAATGTGTTTCTGTTTGAAGAGTACATGACCCAGAAAGCAAAACTGGTTCGTGAAGCTCTAGATGACGCAGTTCCTCTAAGACACCCATTGAAGATCCATGAAGCAATGCGATACTCCCTCCTTGCTGGAGGAAAGCGAGTTCATCCAGTGCTTTGTATCGCTTCGTGTGAGTTAGTAGGAGGAGACGTCTCATTGGTGCTTTCGATGGTGTGTGCCATCGAGATGATACACACTATGTCATTAATTCACGATGATCTACCGTGCATGGACAATGATGATTTTTGGCGAGGAAAGCCCACCAACCACAAGGCTTTTGGAGAAGGTACGACAGTGCTCACTGGGGATGCCTTGCTTTCCCTTGCATTTGAACATGTAGCAACTCGGACCGTTGGGGTCTCACCAGCAAGTTGGTTCAAGCTGTCACCGAGATGGGCAAGGCTGTTGGGTCAAAAGGCCTTGTGGCTGGCCAAGTTGTGGACTTTGCAAGTGAAGGGAAAGAGATAGAACTGAGTGAATTAGAGTACATTCATGTCCACAAGACTTCAATGCTGTTGGAAGCTGCTGTGGTTTGTGGAGTTATTATGGGTGGGGGTAATGGGGGTGACGTTGAGAGGATGAGAAAGTATGCAAGAGGCCTTGGGTCAATCACTTTATCTCCATAGCCCATTTATGGTATATCAGTCTGCAGTAAACAAAAGGTTACTACTTCATCAAGGTCACACGAAACTCAATACATAAAAAGCAATATTGATTTTGCCAACAGTTCCTTAAACGCTCTTCTCACCGAACACATCCTGCTAAAGAATAAAATATTAGAATCTAGAACATGACTTTAAGATGGTAGTGTCTATGAGAAAAGAACCAAATAGCCTTTATTTGCAACCATGATGCATTACAAAATCTAATAATTGAGTTATAAATGTATAACATTAATAATATTTATTTGCATGAAACATAAGAGAGATTTTCACAAACCTATCCAGAGCGCAACTGAAGCCAAGAAGTAAAAGCCTCGAGAACCTAAAAAACAAAGGTACCGATATAGACGTACAATTGCTATTTATATTAATATAAAATTTCTTCCTATTACTGCTACATATTACGAAATTATTAGTGGATGTCTAAAGTACCGCCACTAGTGATGTCAAATACTAAAGAGATTTCATAATAAAAACTACAAACTCAAGTCATAAAAAATTATGTTATATCTTGAAATTTCTTGTAATTTAGGAGACCCATTGTCCCTTCTTTATCTATATTAATATATAATGTCTTAGTTTCTGGCTAAAAAAATTATTTTTAATAGAAAAGAGAACAAAGTGACATATAGTCAAAGATAAACCAAGTTATTTAATATAAGAATAAGAAACATTTATTAACAATTCAATTGATTCAATGTAAGCGCCAAGTTGTCATAATATGCTTGCAACTAAACAAAGCCACCTAGATATAATAGTCAAGTAAACCACCAAGTTTGTACTCTCGTGTATGTGTAAAAATATAAAAATAAGCATAGAAAAGCTATCACTAAGAGAAAAGGAAAAATAGTTTCAAACAAAAAAGACCGGATTACCTTTTCGCTTGTGTCGACGAATAGGATTGGGATTATGTTATACCTTCTGCTTGAGCTCATTAACAAGTAAACAAATAGTAAAAATGTCAAGAGTAACACCAACTAACATAATATGTTACTATTCAAATTGATGACACCATTTTGCTCAAATTGCTATCTTGTGGCTAAATGCTTCCTGAACAACAAAGAAGAACACATGAAGCGATGTTTGAACAAAACAAATATACAAATAAAATCTCCAAAGTATAAGTATTTACTTGTTGTGAGTACACTAACCTGATAAGATGATACTTTGTAATTTCTTGCATTCAACTCAACTAGACGTGGATACATTATTTAATGGGAAAAGAAAAGATTGTGCATGCTAAAAATCTAAAGTAACATAATATGCGCTAAGTTGTTATAATATGCTTGCAACTAAGTAAAGCCACCTAGATATACTCATGTAAACTGCCAAGTTTGTATTCCCGTGCATGTGTTAAAATATATAAATACGCATAGAAAAGTTGATCATTGTAGCTTGATCATTAAGAAAACAGGAAAAATAGTTTTGAACAAAAAAGGCCAGATTACCCTTTTGTTTGTGTGTCGAGAAAAAACAGGATAAGTATTATGTTGTACCTGCTCTTGAGCACATTAACACGTAAGCAAATAGTCAAAACATCAAGAGCAACACCAACTGACATAATAAATTACTTCTCAAATTGACGGCACCATTCTGCTCGAGTTGTTATCTTGTGGCTAAATGGTTCCTGAACAATAGATCGGAACATATGAAGCAATGTTTGAACAAAACAAATATACAAATAAAAATTTTCAAGTACAAGAATTTACTTTTATGAATACATTAACCTGATAAGATGATACTTTATAATTTCTTGCATTCAACTCAACTAGATCTGGATACATTATTTAATGGAAAAAGAAAATATCATGCATGCCACAAATCTAAAGTAACAAATTACAATGTATACAACGCAACATTGCTCCTAACAACATGCAATATGATCCAACTGTGCTTTTGTATGCAATGTTAAACATATACGTATATGTGCTAATAACATGTGTTTTAAACTCAAATTTCGGTTATTACGTCACTAAAATTTTAGGTATTACAAAATGCGACCAATGAAACTGTCAGATATAAAGCCCGACCGACTGCCTAAGGTTTTTCATAAAAACCAGGTTTTGATTATGATGAAACATATTCTCCTGTAATGGATGTAATAACCTTTCAACATCTTATAACTTTGGTTATCCACGCAAATCTTGATTTACATTTAATGGATATGGTTACAACATTTTTATATGATAACCTTGATAATGAAATTTATATGAAAAATTTTGAAGGATTTAAAATGCCTGAAGGCTGTTCAAAATCTTGAGAGCATTACTCCATTAAGTTGCAGTAATCTTTACATGGATTGAAGCAATTAGGACGTGTGTGGTATAACCATCTAAGTGAATGTTTACTAAAAGAATGATATAAAAATGATCCAATCTGCCCTTGTATTTTTATAAAAAAAAATCTGGATTTAAATTTGTGATAATAATTGTGCATGTTGATGATTTAAACATCATTGGAACTTTAGAAGAAGCTTCAAAGGCATCATATTACTTAAGGAATAAATTTGAAATGAAAGACTTTGGAAAAATAAAGTTATACCTTGATTCACAAATTGAATATATGGAAAATGAGATTTTTATCTATCAATCAAGGTATACCGAAAAAAGTTATGAAAAGAATTTATAGATAAAGCACACCCATTAAGTATCCTGATGGTTGTACGATCTCTTGACATCAATAAAGATCATTTTCAACCGAAGAAGGATAATAAGAAATTCTTGATCCTAAAATACTATATTTTAATGCAATAAATGCAGTTATATACCTTGCTAATAACATGCAACTTGGTATATCATCTTCAGTGAATCCATTAGCAAGGTATAGTTCATCTCCAACTCAAAGGCATTAGAATAGTAACAAACACATTTTCCAATACCTCTAAGGAACAATTGATAAGGGTCTGTTTTATTTCAAAAATTCAAAACTAAAACTAATTGGTTATGCTGATACTAGATATTTGTCTGATCCATATAAAACACATTGTCAAACTAGTTATTTATTTACATGTGGTGGGACTACCATTTCATAGAAGTCTACAAAACAAATCATGTTAAATTAATAGCAATTCATAAGGTAGGTCAAGAATGTGTTTAGTTGATATTAATAACCCATCATATTATTTAAAATTACATATTACTTTTGAATAAAGAAATTTTTACAATCTTATATGAAGACAATGTCACTTGCATTGCACAAGGGAGAATGCATCAAGGTGTTAGAACAAAACATATTTCACTAAAGTTCTTTTTCGTACATGAACTTCAAAAGAATAGAAGAATTGATATCCATCAATAAGATCATGTTAGAATCTAACAAATTTATTCACCAAGGCATTACTTGCTATGACATTTAAAAAATTGATTTATAAAATTAGAATGAGACAACTTAAAAGTCTCCGATAATGTCCTCATGAGGGGAAGATAATATTGTTATACTCTTTTTCCCTTGCACAAGGTTTTTCCACTAGGGTTTTACTTGGCAAGGTTTTTAACAGGAAATACCTACATTATCATAAGATTAGTGTATTTTTGTCCTTCACTTGAGTTTTTTCCCACTGGGGTTTTTTTCAGGTTAGGTTTTAATGAGGCCCATTCTAGATAACAATATACATTCAAGGGGGAATGTTATAAATATAATAATACTAAAGTGAATGTCTACGCAATGATGGTGCAACTAATGATGTAATGTTGATGCAGCTGATGATACAATCAATTACTTAAAAGAAGAAGAAATCTATCAAATCCATTGATCTTTCTTAATAAAGAAAAAAATCAATCTTGGCCATTTAAATATTACTTGGAAGCTAAGAGAGAAACCTCTATAAATAAGGCCCTTATTATTCATTTCTGTATAAAGAAATCATTTGACAATTCTATCAATAAGAAGGTTCTTTCATCCTCTCATATATTTTTTTTTCTTTTGATTTTATCTTAGATCTCTGTTTACATTTTTGTAGTCAAGTTATCTTTTTTATAACATATGTGATTTTCTCATTCCTTTGTCAACGTGGGTTATATATGTAGTAAGATATATGAATGTATCTCTCCATCATGTTTATAAATTTATTTATTATCAAGGATTATATATCAACTTATTATATTACTAAAAAATATCCACCGAACAAAACAATAAACAGATGCTTGCATGCATTAAAAAAATTGAGGAAGTGTATTAACTTCTTTGATGGTTTATAACATTAGATAACCCCTTTGAAAACACTAATAATAAGGATTGAGTGACATGGAGTTGCTTCTTAAGCAAATTTTCACTTGCGAGTTATAAATGAAGCAACAAGCAATCTAAAAATGGGTATGTGAGTTGATGTGAAACTTAGTTAAGAGGGTTGAAACATGCTTTTAGCGAATGTTCAACTTCTACCTATGTAATGATATTCCTATCCTTACAAGGTTTAGTGGTGAGTTGTTCTAAATTTGAGACAGGTGATACTCCAACCACGTACGAAGCCCCAACAGTAATTAGTCTTGAGATGCGTGAAAGCTGATCCAAAATTATAATGTGCGAAAGCAAAAAAAGGGCAACAAGCTCTGAAGAGTTTTGCTGTCCTTGTGATTTCTTCTAAATTAACTCAAGGGTTTTCAGTCGCTTAAGGTAAAATTTGGAAATTGAAAAATATGAACAAATATATGAAGGGCAATGTTGAATTAAGTGCAATGGTTGTCAGAAAAAAAATACTTTTATACGTTATTTTTTGACAATTTTTGCTATATATTTAAATAGGCCTCACTAATATTTATTGGTGAAACCAAGGTGGTTCTTAAATTCTAATACGTAGACATTAAGATTGTATATGCATAATAAATTGAAAGCAAAGCTACTTACTTAGAAAGCATAAAATAGATTATGTAATAAACCAAATTTTTATAATGCGTACACGTCGAAAAAAAATTCTTAAATATATTAAATAAGTACAGAAATATTCGAAAACATGATTTAAATATTTGTTATAATGTTTATTAAAAAAATAAAATAAATCATGTTGGTTCAAGTTGGCGAAAAATCAGAAAAAAATAAAGATACTTATAGGGGGTTTATTGAACTAATTTCGAAAAAAAAGAGGGAGTTGAACAAAATTTTTCTCTATGAACAGTAACTATAGTTACTGTTTATATACGAGTACTGTTCATCCGAGGCTTTATTAATCTCATTCTAAAATGGAAATCAGAGAAACGAAAACCAAACAAAAATTTGAAGAAATTTGTGAGTTTTGGGGCTTTTGTTTTTAGGTCACCAGAGATCAGATTTTTGCCCAGAGACAGTCAAAATGATCCAGATCGAGTCTAGAGCAATCCTAAGTATCTAAGGTAAGATTTTAAAGCTATGAACTATTAAGATCTGAATTCGATAGTCTGAATGGTGAATTTGAATTTAAGGGTTTCATATTTGGGGTTTTTGATGTAAATAACGATCTGAAGCGCAAAGAGCTCAGATTCAGCTTGCTTGCTGTAAGAATAAGTGATTCTAGACTAGATTCTATGAATTTTGACTATTTATTTGTGATTTTTGAAGGATCTGCGAGTTTTGATTGAATATGGCGAATTCAAAGGTGCAAATCTTTTAATAGGCCATAAAACTTGATCCGTTCATCCTTTGAAGTAGCAGTCAGAATTAAAAGTGTTTAATACTTAGTTTGGAACACGTGGACTGTATTTGTGCGTGTAGTTACGGAGAAATAAAATTTAAAATTTTTTGAAGGCTAAAAATGCTTTGATACACAAATAAAACCCAATCTGAGCTTAGTTTGAAGCTAGGCTCAGTACTAAAAGTGTTCAGTTATTCATGTGAGACGCATAGACTATGGTCTCGCGTATTGTTGTTCAGTTATTGCATGTTTTGTATGCTTGTCTGTATAATGCTATTGATGTATAGGGGAGATCCACTGGGCTTTCGAGCTCATCCCATTTTTATCTTACAGGTACTCATGAGCCCAGCGCTTAGTGAGGATGCAGGCCGGAGACTAGAGGTTGTATAGAGAGAGAGTGTGATTTTTTTGTTTAAACTGTCTCTCTGTTTTTGTATAGTTTTTATGATGTATATTTTGAAACTAGACTAGAGGGTCATGTAACATATTTTTGTATATGTATTCACAGGACTGTTTACCATCTGGAACACTATTTTGTTTTGATTCATAAACTGATGATTTTTAGTTATGGTATGCTATAC
>JAJIYU010007673.1:0-18975 GCA_030144865.1 Tinospora cordifolia | reverse complement strand
TGTTTGAAACGCCTAATGTATGCAAGTGTTTGAATTATGGATGTGTTATTGAGTTGAGTTTGAAAAATGGTTTTTTAATTAAGATCCACTGAGCTTTGTGCTCACCCCTTCATTTTATTTTTTAGGACTTTGAAATCATGAAGATCATGGGATTTTTTATAGCTTTTTAGTAAGTTTTTATTTTCTTAAAGTTTATTTTTAATGTAAGGGCATGTTGCCCAATTTTGACATAAGACTTCCACTAAAAATTGATTTTAATTTTGAGTTTATGAATCTCTTTGTAATGGTTTATTCTTGAATTAGAAAGCTATATACTTTCTTCTTTTATTAATAAAGAAGTTGAATTTTTCTTTACCTTTAATTGCCTTGATTTTATTATGTGTGAATTTGTACTATTGAATTAATCTAAGGCAAGTGGTATTGAAAAATAGAAAGTCAAGTATGTGTCACTTGTAAAGTAACACCGGCCCGACCCGCCAATTGGTTAAGTCCACCGTCAAAATAATGGTGGTTTTGTCCAAACTCAAAGAATGTGGGGGTTGGGGTGTTACAGTTTTTTACTGAATTCAAAAATTTTCAACTTCAGTTCTAGAATTTTAAATGTTTATATCAGTATTTTAGTTTTGATTCATGTTTGAGAAATCATATTATCCATGCCATGTTAGAATCATGCTTAGGCTTTTAAATTAAAGGATGATGCATGTTTTATGAGTATTTCACGAATTGACTGTGTATATTTTGAATTTTAGTTTGATTTCATATTCTAAATTTTATTTTATGAGATCATGATATGAGAATTAATCAAAGACGATGGAGATAATAATCACGTACCATCATAGTGGTCATGACAACGTTATGGATGTTCTTTTCATATGAGTTAGGTCATATGGTTTTCAGACCTATGTACTTGAGGGTCGTGTACCACTGGTGGGTCACCATATGTAACAAGTTGATGTCGACATGTGCCACTAACGGGTTGATGCCGAGTGGGCCCTATTTACTTAGTTAAGAACATCAAGGGATTAAAGGCCCTCTTGGTCTAAGATTTGACTTAAACAAATTGTTGTTTGAAACGCCTAATGACTGCAAGTGTTTGAATTATGATTTTATTATGAGTTTGAATATGAAAGATGGTTGTTTGAAAAGGATCCACTAGGCTATGTGCTCACTCTTCCTTTCTTATTTTTCAGGAACATGAACCCATGGAGCAGTTGAATATAGATAGTTCTTAGAAAGTGTCTATAGTATTATATTTTTAAAATTTTTAGGGCATGTTGCCCAAAGTTTTTATGCTTTTCTACTGAAAAGTATTTTGCAGACTTCCGCTGTAACCATTAGTTCTTTTTGAAGAGTTTAGTACTTTCAATTTCAATTATGAATAAAATAGTTTGAATTATTTTTATCTCTTTTAATTTGCCTTGATTTTATTGAAAATTTTGTATTCTTGAATTTTATACAAAGGCACGAGATATTGAAAAGAAAAGAACAAGTGTGTGTTACTTGTAATGTAGCACCGGCCCAACCCGCCATTTTGTTAAGTCTACTGTCAAGAGAACGGAGGCAAATGTAGACTGCTTAAAAGCTACGAGGGTTGGGGTGTTACAAAAGTTGTAACTTAGACTAAAAGGGTTTTTCAACCCTTGATTGTTCTCAATTAAGTGACTCCCTAGAGTGAAATATGACATTTCTTAGTCAATTTCATTAGGCTTCGGACTTAGGGACTCTAACCTACCAACCAATCACTTAGGTATTACAAACTTCATTAACTAATCATAAGAAGAGAACACCCATAGCAACCATGTGTTTACTATGATGGTACGTGGTTTGTATCACCATCTGCTCATCTTAAATCCCATATTCATGAAATAAAAATAAAATTTCAGAACATAAGAATAAGCTAGAAATAAATTTTAGAATTTAATAAATTATAAAACAACTCACCCAACATTCAATATCATGCACCAAACTTTAGAATAATTCCTAAATATGATACATGAAATGAGCATCATAAATGCATGATCTGGAATAATCATCAAAACTAAAACATACATAAATACTGAAAAATAAAAGTGAAAACGTACATAATAATTTTCAGAAAAACACATCACACAAGAATGAACATGCTAATGGCTTAAATATGGAAAGAGTGTTTAAGAAAACAACTTCCACCTTAAGAGATATTTTTCCAAAAATTCTAGCAGAGGTTCCCTTTGCCTTAGCACTTTCGAATATCAGCAAAACAACTCTCTACTAATCACTAAATACTAAAACTAAAAGTCTCTCACTTATGCACAAAAGAAAATGAGAAGATAGGTGAAGAAGAAGAAGATGATTGAGAGCACAATAAGGAGGAGTCTCTCTTGTTCTTGGAATCAGGAATTGTGTACAACTTAAGAGGTTTATATAGATGCGCATGAGCATATGGGACATCTTTGCGTAGTTCTTGGGCAGCTAGGGTAGCTCTCAATGTTTGGGCAAGTTCCCAAACGTCTAGAGTGTGAAATAGGTAAGTTAGTTCATGGATCACCAATCTTGCCTATTTTCTTATGGCACCAAGGAATAATCTCTAGCATCTTTTCTAATTCAAGTTTCAGAGAATATCTTCATTCTAGAACCCTTCTAAATCTATTCTAGACGTTTCATAGTAAAGGAATTTATTCTCTAAAAACTTACTTATTTGGTTTTCTTGCTTGCTTATCACACAAACACACATGACAATTTTTTCTATTTTCTTTCTTGGACGTCTAGCTATGGTGAGCACACTATCATAGCATGAGGGACTTCATATCATAGTCTTAGACACTGATCTGTATTCTGGGAAACTCCGTGATTTGAGTTGGACCCATAGGTGGCACAACAAGTGGGTATATTTCCTAGATTTGGCGCCAAAGTGAGTAAAAAGGGAGTCTTCTATTTTGGTTTCCTTGCTAAATACATGGGACGGCTGGCCTTTTTTTTAGAGCATCAATTTAGATTCCAAACCTTTCTAATTAGGTTAATTTACATGTGTGCACACACACATGTGCATGGTTAGATCGGTTTTGCTTAGGTGAGACAGAGCACATGATGTAACACCCCAACCTCCGCATCTTTAAGCATTGGACACAGCCACCATTCTCTTGACGGTGGATTAAACCAAACGCCGGGTCGTGCCAGTGTTACTTTACAAGTGACCCACACTTGACTTTCTATTTTAATTATTTCATGCCTTGATTATATTTAACAGAACATAACTTAAATTTAAAAATTTAATAAGGCAATAGTAAAAGAAATAATTGAAATTCATAAACTCAATTAATTAAATAAAATTGAGTATATAATTTGAATAAAAAAAATTTATTACAGCGAAAATCTTAAAACTTGGGCAACATGCCCTTACATAAAAATAGAAACCTTTTAAAAAAAACCTAACTAATATTCATGGTCTTTATGTAAATCAATTACCTGAAAAATAGAAGGAAGTGGTGAGCACATAACCTAGTGGATCTTTCTAAACATTTAAATCATTATTTCAATTCAAACAAACCAACCATATCAAAAACTTTTGTACATTAGGCGATTCAAACAAATTTCTTGTTTATGGTTGACATTCATACCAAAAGAGTTTAGTCTCTATGTTCCACATTGTGGGAGTGAGAATCACACACGGAAACTCAAACCCCATATTTATCAAGTGGGATCACTCTTGGAAACCCAGTTCAAAATTGTCAATGGTAAACCGGCAAGCCGGGTCGGGGGGTGAAACACACATGATGACATTATGCAGTTCATCATCAAGCCAGTACGTGGATTGAATCAATATTTAATGTTTTCATAGTGATAAAACACACAATATTGGATTAAATCATGGATGCAACATGTAGATAATATGAATCATCAAATATTTATTCATGGCACAGTTTAAGTATATCATGCATCATCATTCTTGATTTCTAAACATGCATAACTTGTATGTTCATGGTATCTCAAATAAATAAAGTATGCATATTCAAAACATATATTCAATCATTCAACTTCAAAACATCATCACACATGCAGGACTTATTCAAATTAAAATAAAGAAATAAAAGTTAGAAATCACTTCCACCTTAAAAGTTTTCTTCTGTACGCCTCTAAAATCCGACAGAGTTCTATTACTTCAAGGCTTCCAAACACTCAAGAACTCTCAAGAACACTCAAGAACTGAAGGGATTGCCAAGAAGAAGGCTTAGAGAACAAGATGACAATTCAACTCTTGTTTCTTGGGATGAGATGAATTGTGAGCATGAGGGTGTTTATATAGAGTTCAAAAGGGTAGAGAATGGCAAGTTTGTGGTGTTATATTGTAGGAAACTTGATAATTCTTTAGAATTTCGTGCCCCCCAAGCATAGGAGATTAGCAAGTAATTTTTTGAAAATTTTTGGGAATTTGGAAACCAATTTTCAAATTTTTAAATGATTTTCTCGAATTTTTCGTTAATTTTTTTATTTGATTTCGGAGCATTTAATCTGGCACGTTGATAATCCTCGATCGCAGCATCAGATCGCGATCATCATCTCGGCTCCTGACGGTTAGATATCCTCGATCAAAGCATTTATCAAGGTGCCTAAATCGTGGACCGTTGGATGAATCTCGAGCGCAGCACGTTCGCGATCGAGATTAAGGAACTTAATTTCGACCGTTGATCAACCTCGAGCGATAGTACTGAATCGCGATCGAGATTAACGAATTCGTTGTGGATCGTTGATCATCCTCGAGCGCAGTGTCATTCGCGATCGACCGATAACGAATCCAATCCAAGCCCTCCGATCATCCTCGATACATGCATATCATGATTAACAAAACTCTTTCTGGTCGTCCGATCGTCCTTGGTTGTTTTTGTCCGTCCGATTTGCCTCGATCGGAGTACTCGTTCACGATCATCTCAGAGCGCCTCAATCTGGATCGTCTGATGGACCTTGAGTGACGCGATCAATCAAAAATATCTCAAATTTGGACCGTTGAATCGAACTTGTTGATTTCAGACCGTTCGATCTGTGGTGATTCGGTGCACCCGGGCGTTCGATAAGGTCTTGATCGTGGTCGTTGGATCCTGGATTGGATGGATTATACATTTTTGGCCATTGGATCGTGTTTCTAATACCAAAATCACTATTCTAAGTTGTTATTATCTGAAATTTTGCCAATTAGACCCTTCCTAATTGATAAAAACTTGATTTTCTTGTATATTCCCTTCTATTTTGATGATTTGCTAATATTTTTCCCTTCTAATTATTTAATATTGTATTAATTATATATATTTCTATTTCTTTAATATTTTTAATGCTAATAATTTAATAATCTACATTTTCCATTTTTGTGTATTTTTATTTATTTCATATTTCATTTTCAGATAATAATTTATATAATTATAAATTAATATTTACATAATGTTTGATTTATTTTTAATAAATACATGTACACTACATTTTTATTTAATTATATAATTTTTTCTATGTACATATTCTTATAATATGTAGTATTAACATTTATTATGCGAACACACACCTTATTCATACACATATTAACCTATATGTGTATATATACTTTATTTTTATTTATTTATTTCTGAAGCAACTCTTTAAATTTCATAATTAATTCTACCAAATTGACATTTTTATTTTAATTATCAAATTAAGGTCTTATTTGCCTAATTTATATTATATCTCAAACATATTTTATTTTTCATGTGTCAACCCACAATTTGCACCCAAAAATTTCTTAAAATCTTTGAAATTAATTTACTTAACTTATTTTATTTATTTTAAATTATTTGACAAAATTCTTGGGTATTACACATGATCACTTAGCTTGGTGTATGGAATCACTTTTCATGGATTTCCAAATCCTAAGTGGGACGTCTCATTTGGGTGATGTACTTAATCACTTGTGTGGTACATTGGACCATGTTTCATGGAATCAAATAAGGGAGAACATCCCATGCCTTCATGGGTTCACATGAATTTAATAAAATTTAATATCTCCCTAATCACTAGGAATTTAGGTGTACAACCTATAGTTTTGGAACCACATGATCAAGACACAAATTTTAAGATATAGTTTGGTCCAAGGTAATTTTCTTTAGAAACCTTCCTTATTTAGAGCCCACTAAAGGTACTCACCCGAATCTTGGCCAATTGTCCTGATTTTTGGATCTGTTGTGTGTCTTGCTAGTTTATGCCATCTCATAGAATTTTGGGTCATTCTAAATTCTCGAAGTACTCTAAATGCCACTTCTTTCCTAATTTAACCCCCTGAAGGGTGTTTGGCAAATGAAAGCCCTAATCTTGACCAATTGAGCTAATTTTTGGATATGTTGTTCAATTGGCCGGCTCGAGTCACTTTGCTTCATTTTAGGTGATTTTGGGTTCCTTAAGGTCATTAAATGAGAGTTTTAGAACCTACCAAATTTAACCCTAAAATGAGCTCGATTTCATTTTGTACCCCAATTTCACTAAATAGACCTTGAATTTCATTTCATTTGGTATGGAGTTTTAGGGTATTATAACCTACCCTCCTTACAAAAATTTCAACCTCGAAATTTGCACATAGTTAAGGATTTCTATTGAAAGGGTGTAGATACTTTGTTTTTTTTTCGCTTTCTAGTTCGCAGTTGGCTTCTTCCACCCTGTGATGTTTCAACGAAACTTTCAAAAATAGAATGTCCATTGTTCTTAGACTCTGTACTTCATGGTCAAGGATTCCAACTGTTGTTTCCTCGTAAGTAGCATCATCTTGGATAGTTATTTCCTCCCAATGGATGATGTGAGAGGGATCAGGTTCATATTTTCTCAACTTGGATACATGGAAGACGTTATGAATTGAAGTCATCTGGGTTGGTAGGTCCAACTCATAAGCGAATTCCGTGATCCTTTGAAGTATTTCAAAGGGTCTGACAAACCTAGGAGAAAACTTTCCTTCAAATCCAAACCTCTTGATGCCCTTTTGAATACTAATTCTTAAAAACACTTTGTCCCCGACTTGGAACTCTAGTGGCCTTCTCCTCTTGTCAGCATAGCTCTTCTGACAACTCTATGCTGTGATTAGTCTCTTTTGTATTAATTTGACTTGCTTGTTTATTTCTTCCACCAAGTCAGGACCAGTTAACATGTGATCTTCGAGCTCTGCCCAGCAGGTAAGCGATCTCCAGGGTTTTCCATAAAGAGCTTTGAATGGAGCCATCTTAATGTTTGCCTGATAACTATTGTTATAGGCAAATTATACTAGGTGTAGGTACTTTCTCTAGTTCCCTTTTAAGTCTAGGACACAAGACCTTAGCATGTCCTCTAAAATCTGGATAACTCTCTCAAACTATCCGTCTGTCTGAGGATAAACTGTCATACTCATGGTGAGCTTCGTACCCAACTCCTTCTGTAGACTCTGCCAGAACTGTGAAGTGAAGTGAGAATCTCTGTTAGACACAATTGAGTTAGGCACGCCATGAAGACTTACTATTTCTTTGATGTAGAGTTGTCCCAACTTACTAACTTGGTTTGTGGATCTAATTGACAAGAAGTGAACCACATTGGTGAGACTATCCATAATAACCCAAATAGTATCTTCTCCCTTTTGGTTGCCTGGCAAGCCACTTACGAAGTCTATGGAAATGTTATCCCACTTCCATTCAAGGATAGGGAAGGGTTGTAACATTCCAGAGGGTTTTCAGTGCTCTGCTTTAACTTGTTGGCAAGTTAAGCACTTGGAGACATGTTTAGCCATGTCTCTCTTCATTCCTTTCCACCAATAAGTCTTTATAAGGTTCTGGTACGTCTCGTCTCCTCCTGGATGCATCGTATATTTGGTTGGATCAGCCTCATCCATGATGACTTTCTTACTCTGCCGATTCTAAGGTACACAGATCCTCTCCTCAAGTTGTAGGGTATTCTCAATGTCTATCCTGAAATTAGGATGTTTACCTTGTTTAAAACCTTCCATCAATCTAGCAAGCCACTTGTCTTGCTTTTGTTCGTCCATGATCTGTTGTATAAGGTCTAGTTTGCAAGACATGTTGTAGAGGTAGGCTTCCTCCTCACTAAGGGCCACTCTTAGTCTAAAGTCTTCAATAAACTGGTACATCTGGCCCTTTTCCTCTTCATGTTTGTGGAACTTACTACTCAAGGCATCGACCACTACGTTGGCCTTTCCTCGATGGTAGTTTAATTGGAAGTCATAATATTTAAGAAACTCCATCCATCTCCATTGCCTGAGGTTTAAATCCTTCTGTCTGTAGATGTATTTTAGACTCCTGTGATCTAAAAATAGATTGAACCTTTCACCATTAAGGTAATGTCTCCATATCTTCAGGGTGAACACTATGGCCGCTAATTCTAGGTCATGAGTAGGATAATTTCTCTCATAAACCTTCAGTTGTCTCGAAGCATAAGCGATGACTTGTTTTTCCTTCATTAAGACTGCACCCAGTCCACTCAGCAAGGCATCGGTATAAAGGGCTAAAGTGACACCAAGATTTGGAGTGGTTAACATAGGGGTCATAGTCAATCTCTTCTTCAATTCTTGGAATGCTTATTAACATTTCTCATCGCATTCAAACTTAACTCGCTTTCTAGTCAACTTGGTCATAGGTCCTGACAACTTGGAGAAGTCTTGGATGAACCTTCTATATTAGCCAACCAATCCCAAGAAGCTTCTGAGTTTTATCACGGTCTTAGGCTGCTTCCAGTTCATGACTGTTTCTACCTTTTTAAAGTCTACAACAATGCCTCCTGTTGATATAACATGACCAAGGAACTTAACCGTCTTCATCCAGAACTCGCACTTGCTATACCTAGCATATAGCTGGTTTCTCCAGAGGGTCTCAAATAGGATCGTCAAGTATTCTAGATGGTTATCCTTAGACTTGGAGTAGATTAGGATGTCATCCACGAATACCACCACAAACTGGTCAAGGTATTGTCCGAACACTCGATTCATCAAATCCATGAAAGTCGCTGAGGCATTGGTTAAACCAAAGGGCATAACAGTAAACTCAAAGTGTCCATATTTGGTTCTAAAGGTCGTCTTATGGATATCCGACTCCCTGATCCTCAACTGATGATAGCCCGACCTAAGATCAATCTTAGAGAAATAAGTGGCTCCTCATAATTAATTAAATAGATCATCAATCCTTAGCAAAGGATACTTATTCTTCACTGTTGCTTGGTTCAACTTTCGATAATCGACACATAGTCTCATGGAACCATCTTTCTTTTTTACGAGCAATATTGAAACTCCCCAGGGTGATTCACTTGGCATGATAAACCCTTTCTCCCTATCTAGTTGGGTCTTTAACTCAACAAGTTCTACTGGCGTCATTCTATACGGAGGTATAGCTATAAGGGTGGTTCCAAGATGAGGTTCAAATTTGAACTCTAACTCCCTAGTTGGTGGTAGTCTGGGTAATTCATCTAGGAACACATCCTTGTACTCACTAACTACGGCTAGGTCTTGTATTCTATTTAGGTTAGTTGGCTCTTCTTTAGTGAGTTCCTCAAACTCATTCATCTGCCTCAGATAGTTCAACAAGGCTAGGGTTGGACTCCTCGGTAGTTTTCCCATATCCCCGTTGATTTTGAAGGTTTTCCCATAAGATAAGGTTACAGTTACCTATCTCTTAGGACAATCTATCTGGGTTTGATACTGGTGATGCTGTGAAACTTGCCATCCTCTATTTTATTCATCACTTTCTTTTTTCTCAGAAGACTAATAAATTAGTAAATGATATAGATTTTGAGTTGGTAGAATCAGGATAGTTTGAAAAGTACTCGTGAGGTAGAGACCTTTATGAGTATACTTTAGATTCCTTAAAAAGGAAATTTTGTATGAATGAGAAATGGGAGGATGCTGGGAAGTCGAAATACCTAGTTACGTATAAGTTCATTGGATTTCCCATAGCCTTTCAAGTATGGTTTTATGAGTGTTGCTCATCCACTCTAAGTCACTATGCTATATGCCATGGACAAAAATGTCCACGTATATTAAAGTGGACAACCACTGAGCAACCAAGTTTTAAGCAAGTTTATAAGCATACAGTTCGTTGGATCGAACAAATGTGACTTATTAAAATAATACACTTTTAACATCTTTTTAATAAATATTTGTTTTATATTTCTTAGTGGAACATTAACTTTCCAATGTTCATAATGCAGCTACATCACATGGTACCTACAGTGGAGAAGTTATCAAAACCATACATGGAAGGGTTGTTTGTAAATGATAAAGAGGTGGATTATCAATCCAATGAAGATGATGACTTTTGTGATCCACCTTCCTCCAAAGTTTCCTCATTTCCTTACTTTTCTAAGATTCATTCTAGCAAATCTAATAATGGCAAAATTGTCGTACGTTTGTAAGAAGTTAAGAAAATTTCTTAGAAGCAAAGTGATTTGTAGAAGCAGTCTCTTCAACTTAACAAAGAAGTTGTTTTATTGAATAATAAAGTTGATTAAAACTTCGCAAAGCTTTTTTAAATGCTTTCATCAGTAAGTGAAACTTATAGTATATCTATTGTATACAATTGTTATATATTACTAATAGGTTCATTTGTTTGAATATTATAAGTATATTTATTGTATACAACTCTTATACATTACTAATAGGTTCATTTGTGAAAATGTACATAACACCTCTAAAGATGTTAAACAGTCTTCTAATGGTGATCAACAAGTGAATAAAGATAATACTGTTTCTAATGAAAAAGTTCAATATGAAAAAAAGTCAAGAGAGCAACCCAATTATGTTTGTGACTACATGACTGTTATAAGTTCTTATAAATGATGTTTGTTAATTTGTAAAAGTTGTTTGCTTTATTATTGTTTATATTTAAAGTTGATTTATTACACTTTTCAAGGATGTTGGGAGTATGTTCTCTTGACTCAATTTATCAACAATGAAGAGGAAAACACAAATCAGGCATCTAATTTTTTGGATGATATCACAGCTTCTGAAATTGAAGAAGTAATTTGTTCTGTTGTGAAGAATTATGAGGTGACTGATGTTTTTAATTATATATATGTAAGTTTTGTTTTTTATTTATGGCTAGTGACAAAAAGTTCACAATATATGAGTGTACACAAGCTATATATATATATATATATACAAAAAATATACACATAATATTCTTTTTTTATAAAAGTTTGCATTTTTTATTTTTTATTTTGTACTTTTATTTGTACATTTGTTTTAATGAATTTGGTTTATATTTTAAATCAAAAATCAAGGACTGGACCTTCTGACATTGTAACCCTAGTAGCTGAATAAAGGGAAAGAAACCTTGTGTCTATTTTACAATCTCCATTTGTTTCTTCGTTCCCAACTAGTGACAGTAGCATCAGTATGAAGAAACAATGAGTTTAAGAGATTATTAAAGGTTATTCTCTAATCGACAATTTTTTTGATAAAGAATTTGATAATCGATTCCTTAGAGATTTTTAATGCTAGCTACAGGAAAATTAACTTAAGCATACCAAATAAGTTATTTTAAAAAATCTCTTTCGTTTATTGTTTGATTATGTTATTTTAATAGATTTTAAAACTCCCTATTTTCATTTCTTTAGAAAAAGCATTTATTCTGTACGTGACAATATTTTTTCACCTGCATTTGACTTTGCTATTGCTAAAGTTGGAGAAAAAGAATTTGTTCTATGCACTTTCTACACATGGTTTTATGCTAACTTCCCTGGTATGTGTATTTTTGTTTAAAGTATGTTTACATTTTTTAGTTTCTATGTATACACTACATACAAAATATATACACTATATATAGAATATATCAACTTTGTATTGCCCAGATATATTTGTTCAGTGATGGTCAAGTTTTTTAATTCTACAAGATATGATGATATACTTTTTGATTTATTAATTATATGATCACACATTCTATTATTACAGAACATTGATGTTATATTCTACTATTTACGAAAGAAAGGGAAGTACAATAAAAGTATTGGTTTGAAATTCACTACAACCAATAATTTCTTTGATGAGAAGCTTCAATAAATGTATGCAAGATATATTTGTAGCAAGAGATTGATTTCAGTTTTGGATGAAGAGACAATGATTCTTGAATACATAATTGGACATTATTTATATTCCAATAAACCTTGGATTGAATGTGGCCACCTTCAATTCCCAATTCATGTTGCATCTGCATCACATTGGGGTTGTCTTAATTTTGTTGAATGTTGATTTTGTATGTACAATTCACTGCGTTCTACTACGATGGTTTTTGCTATTACGGAAAGAATTCATGCGTATAATACATTGTTACCATTATACGTTGCCATGGTTGGATTTTTCGATCTAAGGAATGATTTTTCAATCAAACCTGGTAATTTCTTTTGACATCGTATGTCTTCATTTATGTACTTATATGATATATGCTTGTTAATACAACTCATTTATTTTTTATTTTTATTTTTTTGTAGTGATTGTGAAATCTTTGTCCTATTTTGCTGAATATTTCTTACATGGCAAAAAAAATCCCTACCGAATTCGATGTTCCTATTCATCGTCAAAGATTTGGCTTCCTTTTGTACAGACATGGAAAGTCGAAACAAGAAGAAGGAACTAAGAGTGATTCTAAAGACTGTGGGAGATTTGACACGAATGCTACAGTCCAACCAAGATAGTAATAGGATTTTGGATGCTAATTATAAATTTTTTTCCTATAACTGATGTATTGCATTGTGTTGAGCTACCAGAAATTTTTTACGACTTTGCTATTTTGCAATTTTTTGAGTAAAACAGTTATATGTATATGGGTTTATTATAAAGAAAATATATATACAATGTTTTTTGTAGAGATAAATTGTATTATGATAAGAAAAACAGACAATATTCAGACTGTGTACACAAAATATATCAAAAATATACAAGTTGTATACAACAAATATACAAAAAAAAACTAAATTCCTGTAGAGTGAATTGCACATTGTAGGAAAAAACTATATTCACATAATATACAAGAAGTATGCCACAAATATGCAATCTGTATACAACAAATATATAGAAAATATACAAAATCCAACATGTGTAGAGGAATGAGTTGATTTTTAATTAAGAATATAGATTGTTCACACCAAATATGCACAAAATATACAGAAAACTAATTTTGATCCAGAATGATCTAGGAACATACTCTATTCTCGAAACAAACACAAAATATATAGAAAATATACAACAATATACAACAAATATACAAAATGTATTCCTTAAATGAAGTATACACTAAATATACATACAATATAAAGACTGCATACACTAAATTTTTGTATACAGATAAAAGAATGCACATAAAGTATTTTTAACACATTCATAACTGTCAGTTTGTAATTAACATTTGTAATCAAAGGTCATTTTTCCGACTTATTCATTTATCAACAAATCAGTCAATCATATTTGCCATTACAGTATACATAGGAGTGATTAATTACATTTTGGTGCATTTCTACATGTTTTTTATTATGTCTAACTGTACCACATTTCCCACACTTTACACCTGCTGTCATTTCCCATCATGATTTGAATTTTCTCTTTCTTGGCCTTCCTGGTTTGAATCTTCCACTTGGATGTAACACAACCTCGTTTCTAACATTTTTTGTTATACTCCATGTACGTTCTTTTGTTATTGGATACACTATACCATTATACGTGGCAACCATTGATTCTTTTGTATAATATTTTAAACGATAGCTATAGCTATATATGTCCATATGTTTCTCATTAATCACAACAACTGCATGTGTATATGGTATCTCATCCATTTGGAATCAGTTGTAAGTGCATGCTTTGTCCTTCACGTTGGTTGTGTACCTCCATTCATTATCCTTGACAATATATGCATCATCATTGCATCCTCGTACCTGAAAATATAACAAAAAAACATTTATCATTGTCAGTTCAATTTTTAAGCTATATACATAAAATATACAAGAAATATACAAAGAAAATAGATTGTATACATAAAATATACAAGAAATATATAAAGAAATAAATTGTACACATAAAATATACTAGAAATATAAAAAGAAAAAGATTGCATCCGATAATACTTAACAAGAAAGTAGTTGTTGTGAGAATCATACCTGCATTCTCACTGCCATTACGAAGTTATCTTCAAGTATATCATGATACCGTTTGCATAGCCTTGTGAATGTTGAATGTACATTATTTTTATTTCTGTAACTCCATTCTTTACCAACACCTCAAGTACTCAACAATGAACAAATAGGTAGATTTTTACTAGCTTTAATTACTGCATTTATTGACTCTACTATGTTTGAAGTCATTATGGAGTATCTATTATCACTTGAATGTATACAAGACCACCTTTCATATCTTACACTCTAAATACTCCCTTATACGCTTGTCTACATTGTTGAGCTCCTTCATGTTATTGTTGAATTCTTCTATAGTACAAGCTTTTGCTGCCCCCATGAAGAAGACTTTAATTCTTTTTGGATTTCTTTTAAATTTACCCTTTAGGTTGCTTAACAAGTGAAAAATACATGCACAATGACTAACCCCAGGATATACCAACAAAATTGTTGTTTGTATACTCTCATGCCTTTCTGATACTATGCACAATCTTCTTCTATATTCATAGGTAGTCTTGAATCTCATAAAAAGTCATGTCCAAGAGTTGTCATTTTCTGAATCTATAATTGCAAATACCAGTAGAAATATTTTACCTGATGCATCCAATGTAGAAGCAGTAATTAGTGTTTCCCCATACGTTGATTTTAAAAACGTTCTATCCACAAGAAGAATTGGCCTGTAATGTTCCCAACCCTAAATAAAAGAGTATAACGTAACAAAAAAATATTGGAATAAGCTGTCTTCGTTAACCTTCAATTCAACCTTTGAACCTAGGTTTGTTTCCTTCAACATGTAGATGTAGCTTGGTAGTCTAGAGTATTAATTGCAAGGTTTGCTTCTCAACTTTCCAAGGCCTTTTTCTTCAATCGCCATGCTTTAATGTAATTTAGTTTCACTCCAAACTGATTGCTCGTGTCCTATATTATATCCCGAGTTGTATACAGTTTTCACATTCAAATACTTTATTTTTATCAAATCTGCTACAATCTCTGAACTTGCTTGCCTTTGATTGCATGCTCTTACATCTATTGGGCATGTGTGTATACTGAAAACTTCCTTATCTTGAATTTGCATGTTTTTCCTTATTTGGATGCCTTCATTTTCCAACTACATGTTTCCACAATACACCTCACAGTATACATTTGTTTACAAGAACGAATCACTTTGAACTGAAAAGTGATTATTGATTGCGTGAATTCCCAATGCCATTTTTAGTGTTCTTTTATCTTTGAACACTTGTTCTTGGACAAAATTATTATGTTTACAGTCAGATATAATATCCTTATCTACATCAACACCTTTGACAATTTCATTTGTTGAACTATTTGTTAAAATATCCACTATGTTCTTACCCAAATACATTGCATACTACAAGGTATCATTGAAATTAGCAATCACATATGCCAATGGGATACAATCTGAATTTCCTGTAGGTTCATTTTTATTTGATGCACAAAAAGTGAGTGCTTCTAAATTTGTTTGCATACTATCATGCACTATCAAATATAGAGGATATTTCATAAAATCTGTTTCATTTTTCCTCAATTCTAAATAGAACATCAATGACAGATCATCATTGATGTTTACACAAAGGTAGTCTTCTCGAACTTGATATCATATATCTAGTGATCTCCTTGGTAAATCTACTTTCAGTTTTTTAGCCAAAATTCCTTTCAACATCATGAAAGTTGTGTTGAGGGATACTAGCACACCATCCACCTCAAAATTTTCATATTTATTTGAATTGACTCATACCCCACTGTGATGAACTAAAATTGGTATCTTATCCATTATCACCTATTAAAGAAATATACACAATGATATATAAAAAATATACAAGATGTATACAAAAACTAGATCCCAATCATAGATATTGAACAATGATAAGAAAATTGTCTGTATACATCAAATATACTCCAAATATATATATATATATATACAGAAAGCTAATTTTTTGCAAAGATTAATTGGACAATAATCAGGAAAGCAAAATGTATACAAAGATATATAGAAAATATACAAGACATACATAGAAAGTATTAAGAAACTATTTTTCTTACATACAATGAATAATGTTATATAAAATAGATTGTATAAGCAAAATATACAAGCAATATGTCACAAATATATAATCTGTATACAACAAATATACATAAGAGAAAAAAAATTAATGTCTTGTAGAGTTGAATTGCAAAATGATAAGAAAACAAACTACATGCATGTAATATACAAGAAATATACCACAAATATATAATCTGTATACAACAAATATATAAAAAATATACAGAAACCAACAACATGTAGAGGAATGAGTTGATTTTTAATCAAGAAAATAGATTATTCACACAAAATATGCACAAAATATACAAAAAATATGCAAAAAAAACTAGTTCCCCTTCATAAATATTAAATAGTGATTAAAAAAATAAACAATATACATAATATATACACTAAATATACAAAGTTTGTTTTAGTTAAAACTGACATCATTACATACTTTCTGAAAAAGTTAAGACTGTGTTTATACTGCATATATTCATTAATTGCATCATATGCAATTAATACATTATTTGTACCTAGGTCAATCATCGCAATTGCTGTAAAAATCCAATCACAATGTAACTTGTATGCATTTTATACGTTAAAATCTTGATTCATAATCTACAGTTTATTGTCATTTAGATTTTTTTATCAAATACTACCCAGTCACATTCTATCTAGTAAGTGTATAAGAGGAATGCATTATTGGAAGTGAACACATATTGTTTAAAGCGCAGAAATCAGGGATATGAATCAATATATGTTGTAAACATCATTGAACACACACTATCCTGTGATTTTGGATGTCTCTAATACGGACAATATCAATAAACACCTATTGTATATGTCATTTTATCCCTAATTTCTATTTGAAAAAAAAAATCTCAGATGTGCAATTTTCTGCAAATCATATAAAACATACCTACTGCTTTAGACTTTTCGTTCGACCAAAATGGTTTGGTGCTTACAAATTTCATCATGTTCTGCTACGTTAGGCGTTCGTTTATGGTTTCAGATCGATTCCACAGATCGGTGCACGATAAAGTATTTTGATTGCTTTCTATTTTCCTCCCTGGTTTTATGCGATTTCTCCATTCGAAATGGTAACTGCCATATTTAACGATGGTTGTTTTTTTTTTAAATGTGTTAAAGATTTTGGTATTTATGTAATTAAAAGTTGGATACTTGTATATCATTGTAATACCCGATATTTTTGTAATATATTATAAAATAATGTATACGTACGTATTTTTCCCTATATTTAATGGTTGATTCAAGAAAAGATTATCGCACCTTTTGTGGTATGTGTTTTTGGAGATGAGAATAGTAGAAATAATGAAAGGAAAGTGGGAGAGAGACACTTTAAGATGAAGTGAATGAAGAATGCTTTTAGGACCATCAACTGTTGATTTCCTTGGTCAGTTTTTCATTGAAATTTGAAGTTCTAATCATGTTTTGGGTGTTGGTTTATGAGGAATGGCATAAGGAGATGATGCTACAAGAAAATGGAAATGAAGATAGAGTAATTAGATAGCGTATCCAAATGGGGCACCACTTCCTTCTTCTCCTAATAAACATGGACTTAACCAAAGATATATGATGAGATATTTCACGTATTGTAATTTATATTCAAGTTTTAAAATTTGAATTAATAGATGAGTCTAAAAGTGGCATACTCATATGTTGGATTAGGAGATTAACATGAGATCAAATTGTTGGTTTGATGGATTATCATCATCTTATGAGCAGATATTGCTTCACTGTTAATAAATTATCCATGTCTTGATAACTTTATCTTCAATAACAAATTTGAACTCATGATGAAGTTGAAAAGTTTCATTCCTATCATCAAAAGTGGCATTCTATTTTGTTTTTGGGTGGTCAATACCATCATTATGTGCTTAATTATTTGAACACACGGTTCCATGTGATTGTCCCATCTTGATTAAATCAGATTACTCATGAAATTAAAACTTTTCCCTCTAATTTTGTCATTGAAATAATTAATTTGATTAATTTATGTGGTGATAGTTGTCTCACTTTTATTGATGGCAGTTATTGCCTATTTTATTAGTTTTTATTTATGTGTCAATTAAATAAATTTAATTAATGATTTTTTTATTTATACATATATTATTTATTACATACGCATATTATTTATTACATGTGCATATTATTTTATTACATCTTCACTTAATTTTCTTTTAAATAATTCAAGGTATTTTAGAGAATATTTTTTAAATTTTAATTATGCTCTATTTCATAAAAATTATTCACATGTCACTTTTATAAATTTAAGTGTTCATGTTATATATTCAAGTAAAATAATCATTCTACCCTTGGGTAACTTGCAATTGGTCAAAATGATCACTTATACGTAAAATTATTTTATGTTCATCACCGCGAACTTCTATAAGTCACTTTCCATTTAATGGCTATTCTACCCCCTAAGTGGTAAGATTACCATTTTACCCTTACTGTTTGTTTTACCCAAAAATTTGTGAGAATTCCTAGAAAACCTTGCTATGAGTTCCTTAAGTTTTATTTCACATGATCATTTTGTCCTTAGGGTAGCAAAATTAATATTTTATTTATAAATGTTAAATTTCACTTTTTGTAATACCCTGGAAACTCTGTACTCAATGAAATAAGAACTATTACCCTTTCAGTGAAATTTGAGTACAGAACGAATCTAGCCTCATTTTAGGGCAAAATTAAGAGAACTCTAAATCCTCATTTAGTGACCCATATGAACCTAAAACGACCTAAAATAAAGTGAGGAGACATGAACTAACAAGTTGGACCACATATCCAAAAATTAG
>JAJIYU010007672.1:0-18849 GCA_030144865.1 Tinospora cordifolia | reverse complement strand
TAATACCAAAAACGAAGAGTGTCACACCAAATTAAATCTAATATTTTAAAATTTCTTAGCTTGCTAGTTCATCACCATATAAAATTAAATAAATTCTAAGGAATATTTTGTATTTCCATTCATAATCTTTCATGATATATAAAAACAGCTACCTGGATAGAGGGGGGAAAAAAACTAATGTTCTAATTACACATAGGCACATAGCCAAATAATAGCTTGACTTATATTTTTTTTAATTATCAGTTTTTTATTTCCAGGAAGTTTATTGGCGAGAGTTTTTTCTTTCGTAACTTAATTGTTGCTTATATATATATATATATACAAAAATACTCCTTCGTATAACGACTTGCCACTTTTTAAAGAAAAAAATTAAACTATTCATTATTTATTAATGTTCAAGTAAAATTACATTTAATTTAATGAAAATTGTCACAACCCATTCCTAGGCCCCCCTGACCTCCACACCTATGCTTTCCCAATGGTGACTCACAAAGTACTATCCCTTCCCAGTGAGGTTTTCTTGCTTCTGTGAAGTTTTGAACCCATGACTTGGGGCTTAAGTACATAGATTTCACAAAACCTGCATCTATTGAGCTGACAACTCAATGGTAGCAGATTTCACAAAATCTTATGTACTTAAGTCCCAGGTCATGTGTTGAAAACTCTGCAGAAGCGAGAAAACTACAAGGGGAGAGGACAGTACCTTGTGAGTCAACGCAGGTGTAGAGGCCCTATGCATGGATGCGGAGGCACTGTGGGCCTAGGATTGGGTTGTGATAGTTGTCTTCAAGCCAGGCAACACAATAGAATGCCAATAAGGGGCAGAATCAGGGCCTTGGTTAAAACATGGCCTAAATGTTGTTGTTGATACTCAAGAGGACCAAGTCCATGCAGTGGAAGGTACGTTCTTGTTATTTAATGCTGTTGTGAGACTATTATTTGACTTGGGTACCTCTAAGTCTTTTATCCCTTGTGGCTTCAAAAGGAATGTGTAGTTGTGACCTAGGGTTTGGGGATAAACTCATAACAATTGACATATATACCTTACCTTTTATGGCTATGATGCAATCCAAGGGATGGACTGGTTCGATTAGTACCAAGCCCAAATAGATTGTCCTAATAGACGAGTAATCATAACCCTACCTTCGGGGGAGACCTATAGAATCAACCAAGATATGCGAAGACTACTGAAAAGTCCCACCTTAGCCATGTTGAACTACTTAAGGTAGAAAAATGAGTTCGAGGAACTCTCTGAAGAAGAACCTGTTGAGCTAAGAAGAAGACAAGGCCTAGTAGTGCTTAGTGAGTACAATGATGTGTTGCCAAATGACTTACCCAGACTTCCACTTGCTAGAGAATTGAAGTTCAAGATTAAACTTCACACTTGGAAACAACCCTATAGCCTTACCTCCTTACTGAATAGCTCTAGTACAATTGATTGAGTTGAAGTCTCAACTAAACGAGTTCAGGCAGAAAGGATTCATCAAGCCAAGTAAACCACTCTAGGGAGCTCTAGTATTATTTTTAAAGAGGAAGGATGGCTCTATGAGAATTTGTGTCGATTATTGACAGTTGAACCAAGCTACAATGAAGAATATATATCCTTTGCCAAGGATTGATGACCTATTTCATCAATTGAGAGGAGCTACTCATTTCTAAAAGATTGATCTTAGGTCGAGATGTCACCAATTGAGAATCACAAGTTTATATACACAAAACTACTTTTAGAATAAGATACGAACACTTTGAGTTCACTGTGATGCCCTTTGGTTTAACCAATACCTGGCAGCCTTCGTAGACTTGAGGAGCTAAGTGTTTAGATAGTATCTTAACCAGTTTGTGGTGGAATTCATAGATGACACCTTAATCTACTCCAAGTCAAATGCTGAACACTTAGAACACTTGCAGATAGTGTTGGAGACCCTCTAAAGGCATCAATTGTACGCATGTTCAATAAGTGTGAATTTTGGATGAAGACGGTCAAGTTTCTTGGTTACATAGTATCAACATAAGACATTTCTATAGACCTAGAGATGGTGGAAGCTATCATGGATTGGAAGCAACCTAAGACAGTTATAGATATTAAGAGCTTCTTAGGCTTGGCTGGATACTACAAAAAGTTCATCCAAGATTTCTCCAAACTAGTAGGACCTATGACCAAGCTAACTAATCACACTAGCATCCGAGGAAAGCGGATACGGTGGTCAATGCCTTGAGTGGAAAGTTCAACAAACAAGAGGAAGAAAAGAGTTAGATGTACCAGTTGATCGAAGACTTTAGGTTGGGTTGCCAACTAGATCTACTACATTAGATCAGGGAAGAACAAAAACAAGACAAGCGGCTTGTAGGCGTAATCGAAGGTTAGATGCTCAGAATACCCTAAGGCTTGGGGAAAGGATCTGTGTACCTCATTATGGGCAAAATAAGTAGGCTATACTCGGTAAAGTTCATCAGATTAAATATACAATGCATCCAAGTGGAGATAGGATATACCAGAACCTTAAAAAGACTTGCAGGTGGAGAGGAATGAAGAGAGATGTGACTAAACATGTTGCCAAGTATTTTACTTGTCAACAAGTGAAGGCAGAACATTGTAAACCCTTGAAAATATTACAACCACTCCCTATTCCTAAATGGAAGAGGGATAACATTATCATAGACTTTGTCAGTGGTTTGTCGAGGAACCAGACGGGAGAAGACACCATTTGGGTAATTGTGGATCGTTTTACTGGAAAGGCTCATTCTTGCCAACCAGATTTATAGACCAAGTTAGCAAGCTATGAGAACTCTATGTGAAAGAGATTGTAATGCTTCATGGTGTGCCTAAGACTATTGTATTTGATAGAAACTCTCGCTTTGCCTCACAATTTTGGCAAAGTCTACGAAAAGAGTTGGGCACTAAACTCACCACGAGTATTGCTTTTAACCCTCATATAAATGGGCAGTCTGAGAGAGTTATCTAGACCATAGAAGATATGTTGAGATCTTGTGTTCTAGACTTTAAAGGAAACTGGAGCAAACACTTACACTTGGCGAAATTTGCCTATAACAACAGTTATCAGGCAAGTATTAAGATAGCTCCATTCAAGGCTTTTTATGGAAGACCCTGCAAATTCCCTACCTATTAGGTTGAGCTTGAAGACCATATGTTGACTAGGACAAACTTGGTGCAAGAAATGAATAAACAAGTCAAACTAATACAAAAGAGGTTGGCTACAAGTCAAAGTCATCAGAAGAGCTATGTTGACAAGAGAAGGAAACCCTTAGAGTTCCAAGTGGATGATAATGTATTTCTAAGAATCAGTCATCATAAGGGTATCAAGAGGTTCCAATTCAAAGGGAAACTATCTCCATGATTCGTCAGACCCTTTGAAATACTTAGAAGAATCGGGCAATGTGCTTATGAGTTTGATTTACCTAACCAATTGACCATAGCTTATAACGTGTTACACGTGTCTTTGCTAAGAAAATATGAACTAGACCCCTCTCACATCATCCATAGGGAGGAATTAAACATTCAGGATGTTGCCACATACAAAGAAGAAATTGTTACAATCCTTGACCACAAGGTGCGAAGCTTGAGAACTAAAGATATTCCCTTACTTAAAGTACTGTGGAAGCATCATGGGGTAGAAGAAGCTACATGGGAACTAGAGAGCAAAATCAAGGCCAAATACGCACACGTCTTCTCTAGAAGTTTTTTATTTTGTACAAATTTCAAAGACAAAATTTTTTTAAGGAGGGTAGGTTGTAATAACCCGTAATCTTATACTGAATAAAATGAAACAATTCAACCTCATTTTATTCAATTTGGGTGAGAAATGTAAATGGGTGCATTTCAGGGATAAATTTAGCAGGTCAAAAACTCCATTTTAGTGAATCTTAAGACCTTAGAACAACCTAAAATGATATGAGATGACATGAACTAATCAACTAGACAACATATCCAAAAATTAGCTCAATTGGTAAAAAATTAGGGTTTCATTTGTCTAATACCCTTCAGTGGAGTCTAAATTAGGAAAGTAAATGAAATGAGAACTCCTTAGCCAAATTGATAGTTTGAAAATGTGCATTATTTTAATATGAACACAAAAATATATGTTAAAGGCCTTAATTCTTAATAAATAATGAGATAGGAATTTTATTAAATTCATGTGAACCCACAAATACTTGGCCAACCCTAAACTTGTGCAAGTCGCATAGGTGGAACATTTTGATCATGTACACCAATGTTCTATTATGCAAGATCGGTCCATGTGTGTGTGTGCACATGTGAGCAATCCTAATTAGAATTGTCTAAATGATAAACCATGCTCTCACACCAAACCCTAGCCATCATGCACAAAGTGAAAACCAAAAATCACAACCAAGAAAGTATCCTAAAGTCAAGTGTTGTAATGGCTTGGAATTTTGTACTAAATGAACTAAAATGATAAATGAAGTCCTACTCATTTCTAGAATCCATTAGCAAGTTAAAATTTGCTCAAAAACCTTTAAGGGGAGTGAAATTTAAGAAAAAGGAATGAAATGAAATGAAATAAAAATCTTGATGGCCCAGGCATCCAAAATTCATTTCATTTGCCCAATTAAGAGTTCATTTAATTCATATGCATTAAGGAAATCTTAATTAAGAAAGAAAATAGAGAAAAACTTAGCCAATCGGAAGTTGTGAATTTTTATTAAATTCATGTGAACCCAAAAGTGTGTACTAAGGGCCTAAAATCCTAGCCAAATGAGATATATAAATTTATTTTAAATTCATGTAGACCCATAAAATATATGAGCACCCCAAAGCATATGCAAGTCACATGGGTGATAATGTTAGCATGACATGACCATGTGTGCCACCATATGTGATCATATACATCATGCTCTACACAACAAAAACATTCCAAATAATTCAAGAATAGAAGTTGCTGAAAAATGTTTCTAAACACCTTAGGAACAAGATTAGAAGTTTCTAATTTAAGAATAGAAGTTTCTAAAAATGTTTCTAAATACCCAAGAAACAAGATTACAAGTTTCTAATTCAAGAATAGAAGTTGTTGAAAAATGTTTCTAAACACCCATGGAACAAGATTAGAAGTTTTTAATTCAAAATAAAATGTTGTCAAATCTTGTTGATTTTGTGTGCATAAGAAAAGGAATCAATTACTAAAACATATTAAAAATTATCTTTGCTCACAAGATCACCTAGATTAATGTCCAAATAGAAATTAGTATCCTAAATCCTTTTTGTGTTCACACATAAATAGAAAATCAAATAAAACTCATATCTTATGTTCACACTAGCAATTAGAAATCAAATCAGCCCGCATTCCAAACCGTGTGCACACTAAATTTATGCATTCCAAAACATCTCCATGAAGAGATGGAAAGATTTCCAAGTGTGAACATGTTCAAACCCTCCCCTTGTGCTCTTGAAACTCTATATAAAGCCCCCCCTATGCTCACTTTTTCTTTATCTTAGAGCAATAGCTGACAAGTTCCTCTTGTTCTTGCTAAGCCTTCTTCTTGGCAATCCCCTTAGTTTTTGGGTAATCTTGAACGGTTCTTGAGTGTTCTTGAGTGTTTGAAAGTCTTAGATTAACGAAGTTCCGTAAGATTTCAGAGGCTTACAACTATTTGCGAGTTAAGATGGAAATGATTTCTAAAACCTTTATTTTACTTATTTAGTTTAATACCATATTTATGTATGCTTGATTTCAGTTTAGTATGCATATTTAGGTTTGAAGAACATGATTTAAATTTCAAATTTTCATATATGTCATGTTAGTTGATCATGAGACTATGTCATGCTTAGATTTATGCATTTTTAGGTTTATTTTATAGTATGATGCATATTATGTGTTTGCTTTCATGCTTTGAATGCTTATGTGTTAAACATGCTGAAATTATTTTATTTATGATCGATGAGTATGAGATTTAATGAAGGATGTTGAGATTAAGAACCGCGTACTGTCACAGTGAACATGAGGGTTACTATGGGTGTTTTTTACATGTGATTAGTTCACATGGGTGATGCCCTAAAATACTTAGAATATGGGCTAGGTCCTAAGTCTAATAAAACTTGGCATAAGGAATGTCTTTTTACTCAAAGGAGGTATTTTGATAAAGAATATCAAAGGCCTTAAAGCCCTTTCAGTCAAATTTACAACTATAAACAAAATATTGTTTGAAACACCTAATAATTTACAAGTGCTTAAAATTGAATGTATTGTTAATCTAAATTAGTAATTTGGTTATTTGAAAAAGATCCATTGGATTATGTGTTCACCTTCCTTTTTCATCTTTTCAGGGAACTGAACAAATAATGAAGCATGCATGAAATTTAGAATGCTTACTTTTAGAACGTTTCCATTTTATTTATAATGTAAGGGCATGTTGCCCAAGTTTTGAATTATTTCCACTGTAATAGTTTCTTTTGATTTAAATTAGAGTTATGTACTCTCTTTAATTAAATTGAATAAAGAATTAGAAAGTTTTCTTTGATTTCTTGTGCAATTGTCGTGGTATGTGTTATTTAAATAAATAAGGCTTGTGATAATTAAAATAGAAAGATAAGTTGTGTACTTGTAAATATAATACAACCTAGCCCACCTTATGGTTAAGTCCAATTAAAAGTCTTGGGGGTTGGGGTGTTACAAAGGTAGTATTAGAGCCTAGGCTTTAGATGTTTTGGGCTAGAAAGAGAAAGTCAAGCCCAAACATGTGTTGTTGGGCTAGAATTAGAAAGTTTAATGCTATACCAATGGTGGTATTAGATTTAGAAAGTATTAACTCAATTAGGTTTGGCTTGTGCTTTGAGTTGAAATTAGAATGTCTTACCTTCTATTTTGAAATCGAAAAATGTTTTGGAAAGTATTTTCAAAAAATGAAAGATATGTTTTAAAATGTTTTGCTTGGATACAAAAACTACAAGTTGAGCTCGTAGTGGGTAAGCCTTTGTAATACCCCATAATTTTGTCAAATAACTTAAAAATAAATATTTTCGACAGAAAACTAAATGAAAAAAGTAAGTGAAGATTTTTTGAGACTCTTGAGTAAAAATTATGTAGGAAAAACGAGAAATAAGATTTATTGAGAAAAATTCTAAAATAATTAGAGGCAAATGAAATCTTAGTATTAGGATGATCTAACAAATGATATAAGGTAAGTAGAATTATCAAATAATATTTGTATAGAGTTATTTTGTAATTATACATATGTTGGATCAATTGTGGAGTTAAATTATCAAATATAAAGTAAGTATAGTGAATTATATATATAGATATATAATTATTTTTATCTTGCTGAAAAAAAAATATGAAATAGATATACAGAAAAATATATGAAATAAAGAAATGGAAAATATAGAGAAATATGGAATACTAAAGAAATAGAAAAAATATCTAATAAATACAATATTAAAGAAATAGAAAGTGAAGAATATTAGCAAACCTATGTAATACAAGTAGGAAACATAGAGAGATTTAATAAAATAGAAGGATATGAGCAACAAACCATATATACATAAATTAGAAAGTGAAATTGGGTTTATCATTAGCAAATTCTAGATGATAGAAACTTTAGAAAGTAATTTTGGGCAATATATACAGCATCCAACGGCCAGAAACACGTAATTCGCACGATCTTACGGTCCAAGATCTACTCACACGATCCAATGATCGCGATCAAGCCCACAACGACACGCGGATGCACCAAATCACCACGATCCAATGGCACACGATCGATACGCCCGATCCAACGATCACAATCAAGCCCGCACTGACGCACGGATGCACCAAAACACCACGATCGAACGGCCCACGATCGATCCACCCGATCCAACAATGCACAACACACGTGCGAGTTCAAGAATTCGTGATATGAAATCTGCGTCCTGTACTCGAGGATGATCCAAGCGATGTGATTAAAGGCTCTAGAAAAAAATTCAGGAAAATAATCAAAAAATCTGAATAAATTACGAAAAGTAGTTTCTAAATTTTGAAAAATTATCCAAAATTCACTTGTTATTCTCCTATACTTGGGAGGCACAAAATTTTGAAAAATTAGCAAGTTTCCTACAAAGATAACACTACAAACTTACCATTCTCTACCCTTTTGAACTCTATATAAACCCCCTATGCTCAGAATTCCTCTCATCCCAAGAAACAAGATTTGAGATTTTCTCTTGTTCTCTAAGCCCTCTTCTTGGCACCCCTTCTCACCTTTCTTTTCCCTCTTGTGTGTGACAAGTTCTTGGTTTGGGGATTCATCTTGAGTAATTTTCTTGGTGCTTGTACGTTGAAAACTCTTGCTTAAACTTTGTGGAGAAAGCATCATAAGGTGGAAGTGATTTCTAGAACACCCCTTTTTTCTTATTCAAATTACTAGCATGTTCATTGTTTGTATGGCTTTAGAAATTAAAATAATTTCAGTTCTGGTATTCTAAAATATATTTCAGTTTCAAATTTGATCTTTGTTTAGATGTATCCATTCATAATATTAATGTCATGTTTAGTATCATGCTTAGGCTTTATTTCAAAGTATGATGCATGATTATGATTGTTTGATGATTTGATTTTCAGATTGTTCATATTTTAAACTTTATTTATCTTAGTTTCGCATTTTGAACCTTATTTGATGATTTAACACAAGAAGATGGTGAAAATAACCACGTACCATCATAGCAAACATGTGGGTTGCTATGGATGTTCTTTTCATATAATTAGTTCATATGGTTTTAAGACCAAAGTACTTGGTTGGTGGGTAAGGTTTTCTAAGTTCCAAAAGTCCAATGAAATTGGCTAAGAAAAGTTATATTTCATTTTAAGGAGGTATTTTGTTAAGAACATCAAGGGCTTAAAAACCATTTTAGTCTAAAGTCTCAACTTTAATCAAATGGATGCTTGAAACGTCTAATGTATGCAAGTGTTTGAATTATGAATGTGTTATTGGTTTGATTTGAAAAATGGTTGTTTGAAAAAGATCCACTGAGATTTATGCTCACACCTTCCTCTCTTTTTTTTTCAAGAAATTAAATTATGAAGACCATGAAATTTGGATAGTTTCTATTTTAGCAAGTTTCTACTTTTTTAAAAGTTTCCTTTTAATGTAAGGGCCTGTCGCCCAATTTTGAATAAGTCTTTTGCTAAAATTTAATTTTTATTTTAGGGTTTATGAATTTCTTTTGAGCAACAATGTAATAGTTTACTTTTACATTAGAAAGTTATGTATTTTCCTTTTTATGAATAAAAGAGTTAAATTTTTCTTTATCTTTAATTGCCTTGATTTTATTAAGTGAAAATTTGTATTCTTGAATTTACTCTAAGGCATGAGGTATTGAAAAATAGAAAGTTAAGTAAGTGTGTGTCACTTGTAAAGTAACATTGACTTAACTCGCCAAATGGTTAAGTCCACTGTCAAAGAATGGTGGTTATGTCCAATACTCAAAGAATGTGGGGGTTGGGGTGTTACAAGCGTGGTAGCAAAGCCTAGGCTTTAGGTGCCTTGGGCTAAAAATAGAAAGTCAAGCCTAAACATGTGTTGATTAGGTTAGAAATAGAAAGTCAAACATTAGTTGCTTGACACGAATTAGAAACCCAAATTAGGGTTTCATATTGAATTGAATTACAATTTTAGTGCCCTACCTTCTATTTTTGAATATTGAAAAATGTTTTAGAAAGTGTTTTCAAAAAGGAAAGATATATTTTGAAATGTTTTATTTGGACACAAAGACTAGAAGTTGAGATGATAGTGGATAAGCCTTGTCCCAAGTAAAGTTAAACATTGAAAGGGAGGTGGGTTCTCCCGCCATAGAAAGTGCGGTTGCTAAGTAGACTTCGGTCTCGTAACCCAATTTGGAGGTTGTCCCACCAACTTATATGTGTAGTCGAAGTTGAAGAAAATCTTATTTTCTATAAAAGAAAATTAGAAGGTAGAAAATTAGGGCAAGAAAGTGAATATAAGTCAAAAAAGATGTCAAATGTGGTATCTTTACTAGATAGAGATTGTGAGTCAACCAGATTGAACCCTAGGTCTAGAGAAAGACCCTAGGTAGAAACGTGGTGTAGCCATGGGTGACACAGTGGATCAAAAGCATAACTTTCTTGGGCATAGGCTAGAGACAGAAACTTGTGTGAAAATAGAAAATTGTTTGATCAGGACATGAAATCGGGAAGCTTCTGTATCTTTTGGTTTCTATGTAGTAAGGGATGCATAGGAATTTGGGGGTATGGAGGAAGCCTAGACTCGGAGAATGATGGACCATGTGTGGTGAATGATTGGTAACTATGGCAGAATGGGTTTCTCTATGCTCGCTGGTATGGGACAGTGGAGTATAGTGGGCTTGGGAACCTTAGCTATCGAGCAATTTGCAAAATCATTTGGGTGCAACTCTATTCTGGGTGAAAACATAAGTGGAAGGGGTAGAGTGGTATGAGACACTTGAACTTGAAAGCTTAGGTGGAAGCTTGGAACCCTATTGTGCTAGCGTGATTATATGATTGTTTGATATGCATTCTTTTTTTGTTTTGAGGCAAAATTATTACCCATGCATCAAAAGAACCTAGAAGAAAAACCTTTAGGCCAATAAACAAATCGAAAACTTAGAGACATGAATTTAGAGTCATGATAGTACGAACATCTATCATGGAAAACATTGACAAGTTGTTAAATTTATAGACAATGGTTGGAACAAGAAGGTACGTTACTCGATCCACCACCTCTGATGAGACTGAACCACGGGAACATAAACTGCATGTTGGAATGGAGGTGCGGATGGAGGGCATGATGAATGAGATGTTGTAGAGGGTGCTGGATCAACTATTGAGCGCACTTCCATAGATAATCCCTCGGTGGCACTACAGCCTCAAGTGCCTGAACATACCTAGGTCCAACAGCTAGCACCCGTGGCCCAAGATCCCAAATATCAGAGGGTTCATGAGGGATTGGAGGACGAGAAACAGAGGAAAATGCTGATAGAGCTACAAAAGCTCTACCTTCCTTCATTTGATGGTACTACAGATTGCATCTCGACAGACCACTGGTACCAAGAGATGGAGGAAATTCTCAATGTACTGAAGGTAACTGGGTCAAGACGGGTGGCACTGGCCATGCACTACTTCAAAGGACCAGCTAGGAGTTGGTGGTGAATGATGAGGATGGACCCTAATACGGATGTTGATGCCATGAGCTAGGAAAACTTCATAGAGATCTTTTATGAAAAGTTCTTTCCAGAAGCAAACCTGAGCAAGCTACAGGAGAACTTTGTTCGACTGAATCAAAGGGACATGACTGTAGCTGAATATGAAAGGAAGTTTACGAAATTGGCCAAATTCTCATTAGATCTGATTAGGGAGGAGAAAAGGAAGGCCAACTGGTTTGCACAACGTCTCAAGATGGAGCTACGAAAGATAGTGCAGACTTTAGGCCTAAAGACTTACAAGGACATCATAGAAAAGGCCCTAAATCTAGGGCAAGAACTCAACTTGGAACAAAGGTTGAGGGGAAGAATAAGAGGCCCAGGAATGAAAATAATCAAGGGGCTCAAAAGAAAAGTAAGAATGGTGGGAAGGCACCACAGAGATAGGGAGAGAACAAAGATGCGGCAAGGGAGTAAGCTAAGAGGTTGGGATTGTGCTTCTTATGCAGATAGAGGGGGCATCTTGCTAAAAACTGCTCAATAGCATCAGCTCGGGCTCCTCAACAACAACAACAATAGAATACTCAGGGAGGAGGTCAGAATGGACGTCTTCAAGCGAGATAGAATCTAAATGCCAATCAGGGGCAAAACCAAGGCCATGGTCAGAACCAGGTGAGAGTGTTCGCGTTTGAGGCCCAGGAAGACCAAGTCCCTACAGTAGAAGGTAAGTTCATGTTATTCAATGTTGCTGTGAAACTATTGTTTGACTCGGGTGCCTCTAAATCCTTTATTTCTGAAGAACTATTTGATAGGTTACAACTTATGAGGAAAACACTACCTATAACTTTGAATGTGTCCACGCCTATAGGGACCACTGTGACTTCAAAAAGACTATGTGGTTGTGACCTAAAGTTTGGGGATAAACTCTTAACAGTTGATCTATGTACCTTACCTTTTATGGATATGATGCGATCTTGGGGATGGATTGGTTAGACCAGTACCAAGCCAAGATAGGTTATCCTAAAACACGAGTGACCATAACCCTACCTTCTAGGCAAACCTATAAAATCAATGGAGATATGCGAAAGCTACCAAGAAGTCCAACCATAGCCATGTTGAACTGCTTAAGGCAGAAAGATGAGTTTGAGAAACTCTCTGAAGAAGAGCCTACGGAACTGAAGAGGATACACGACCTAGCAGTGGTTAGTGAGCACGGGGATGTGTTCCCAGATCACTTATCCAGACTACTGCCTGCTAGACAGATAGAGTTCAAGATTGAACTTCACCCTGGAACTAACCCTATAGCCATACCTCCTCATAGAATGACACCGGTAGAACTGAATGAGTTAAAGTCACAACTCGATGAGCTCCGGGAGAAAGGATTCATCAAGCCGAGTGAATCACCTTGGGGAGCTCCGATGTTGTTTGTGAAGAAGAAGGATGGTTCTATGAGACTTTGTGTTGATTATCAAAAGTTAAACCAAGCTACAGTGAAGAATAAGTACCCTCTACCGAGGATTGATGACCTATTCGATCAATTGAGAAGAGCGACTAATTTCTCAAAGATTGATCTTAGGTTCGGTTATTATCAGTTGAGAATCAAGGAGTCCAACATATACAAGACTGATTTTAGAACAAGATATGGACATTTTGAGTTCACTGTGGTCCCATTTGGTTTGACCAATGCCCCGACAGCATTCATTGACTTGATGAATCGAGTGTTTAGATAGTATCTTGACCAATTTGTGGTGGTATTCATAAATGACATCCTAATCTACTCCAAGTCAGAGGCCGCACACTTAAGACACTTGCAGATAGTGTTGGAGACACTTAGAAGGCATCAATTATATGCCAAGTTTAGCAAGTGTGAGTTATGGATGAGGACTGTCAAGTTCCTTGGCCACGTAGTGCCAGCAAAAGGCATCTCTGTAGATTAGAAGAAAGTGGAACGACAGTCATATAGATCAGAAGCTTCTTAGGTCTAGCTGGGTACTACAGAAGGTTCATCCAAGATTTCTCCAAACTAGCAGAACCTATGACCTAGCTGACTAGGAAGGGAGTTAAGTTCGATTGGAATGAGAAGTGTGAACGATCATTTTAAGAACTCAAGAAGAGATTGACTATGACCCCTATCCTAGTTACTCCAACCCATGGTGTTACCTATACCCACTATACTAATGCTTCGCTTAGTGGATATGGAGCAGTGTTGATCCAGGAAAGATAAGTAGTCTGTAATACCCCAAAATTTTGTCAAATAATTTAAAATAAATGAAATAAATTAAGTGAATTAAATTCAAAGACTTTAAGAAATTTTTGGATACAAATTGTGGGTTGGAACATGGAAAATAAAGTATATTGGAAATATCATATAAAATTAGGCAAATAAGACATTAATTTGATAATTAAATAAAAATTTCAATTTAGTAGAATTAATTTTAAAGAGTTGCTTAATAAATAAATAGAAATAAAGTATATATACACATATAGGTTAATATGTGTATGAATAAGGTGTGTGTTAGCATAATAAATGTTAATACTACATATCATAGGAATATGTACATAAAAAAATTTATATAATTAAATAAAAATGTAGTATACGTGTATTTATTAAAAATAAATCAAACATTATGTAAATATTAAAATATAATTACATAAATTATTATCTGAAAATGAAATTTGAAATAAATAAAAATGAAAATGAAAAATGTAGATTATTTAATTATTAGCATTAAATATATTAAAGAAATAGGAAAATATCTAATAAATGCAATATTAAATAATTAGAAAGGGAAAAATATTAGTAAGTCCCTAAAATAGCATGATTTGCGTAAAAATCAATGTTTACACAAATTAGAAAGTGAAATTGGCTTGATAATTAGCAATTATCGGATAAAAGAAACCTTAGAAAGTGATTTTGTAAATAGAAACACATCCAATGGCTACTGACTACTAATCTGAATCTAATATTGCGATCCAACGACCTTAAGACATATCGCACCAATGCTCGAGCGCACAGGATCACGAAAATTGGACGAACAGAATCAATCAAGGATGATCGGACGACCAGAACGAGTTTCGTTAATCGCAATATGCGTGTCTCGAGGACAATCGAAGGGCTTGGATTGGATTCGTTATCGGTCGATCGCAAATGACACTGCGCTCGAGGTTGATCAACGGTCCACAACAAATTTATTAATCTCGATCGTGATTCAGTACTGTGCTTGAGGTTGATCAACGGTCCATGTCGAGTTTGTTAATCTCAATTGCGAACGGCGCTGCACTCGAGACTCATCCAATGGTCCACGATTGAGGCGCCTTGATAAATGCTGTGATCGAAGATATCTAACGGTCAAGAGCTGAGATGATGATTGTGATCTGATGCTGCGATCGAGGATTATCAACGTGCCAGAATAAATGCTCTGAAATCAAACTGAGAAATTAACAAAAATTCTGAAAAATTAGATTAAATACTTCAAAAATCCGAAAAATCAGTTTCTAAATTTCCAGATTTTTCTAAAAAATTAGTTGTTAATCTCTTATGCTTGGGGGGCACGAAATTTTGAAGAATTGGCAAATTTCCCACAAGATGACACCCCAAGCTTGCCATTCTCCACTCTTTTGAACTCTATATAAACACCCCCCATGCTCACAATTCATCTAATCCCAAGAAACAAGAGTTGAATTGCCATCTTGTTCTCTAAGCCCTCTTCTTGGCTCCCCTTCTCACTTTCTTTTCCCTCTTGTGTGTGAGAAGCTTATTGGTTTGGGAATTGGTTTTGGGTGATTTTCTTGGTGTTTGAGCTTTGGGAACCATTGCTTCAACTTTGGGGAGAAAACAACACAAGGTGAAAGTGATTTTTTAAACACCCCTTTTTCTTATTCAAAGTTCTAGCATGTTCATTGTGTGTATGGTTTTAAAATCAAAAGATTTTCAGTTCTAGCATTCTAAAATAATTTTCAGTTTAGATTTGATTCATATTTGAATTTATGCATGCATATTAATCATGTCATGCCTAGTATCATGTTTAAGTTTTATTTCAATATGTGATGCATGCTTTTGAGTGTTCCATGATTGAGTTTTCAGTTTCATTATATGCTGAATTTATTTATTTTAGTCTCATGTTCTGAAATTTATTTTATGATTCTAGAATATATTTTATTTAACAAAGATGATGGTGATAATAACCACATACCATCATAGCACACATGTGGGTTGCTATGGATGTTCTTTTCAGATGATTCGTTCATATGGTTTTAAGACCAAAGTACTTTGTTGGTGGGTAATGTCCCTTGAAGTCCAAAAGTCCAATGAAATTGGCTAAGAACAGCCATATTTCACTCTAAGGAGGTACTTTGTTAAGAACATCAAGGGTTTCAAAAACCTTTTTGGTCTAAAATCTCAACTTTAAACAAATGGATGCTTGAAACGCCTAATGTATGCAAGTGTTTAAATTATGGATGTGCTATTATTTTGAGTTTGAAAAACGGTTGTTTGATAAAGATCCACTGAGCTTTGTGCTCACCCCTTCTTCTCTTATTTTTCAGGAAATTAAATTATGAAGACATGGAAATTGAATATTTTATTTAGCAAGTTTCTATTTTTCTTTTTATGTAAGGGCTTGTTGCCCAATTTTGATTAAAACTTTCGCTAAAAGTTAGTATTTCTATTTTGAGATTATTGATCAATGATGTACTAGTTTACATTACAAAGTTATGTTCTTTCTTTTATTAATAAAGAAGTTGAATTGTTCTTTACCTTTAATTGCCTTAATTTTATTAAATGTGAATTTGTACTATTGAATTTATTTTAAGGCATGAGGTATTGAAAAATAAAAAGTCAAGTATGTGTCACTTGTATAGTAACATGCCTCAACTCGCCAAATGGTTAAGTCCACTGTCGAATAATGGTGGTTAAGTCCTAAACTCAAGGAATGTGGGGATTGGGGTGTTACATAATCGCTTATGTTTCACGACAAATGAAGGTCCATGAGAAGAATTACCCTATTCATAACCTAGAATTAGTGGCCATTGTGTTTGCCCTGAAGGTTTGGAGACACTACCTTTATGGTGAGAAATTTGATCCATTGTTAGATCACAAGAGCTTGAAGTACATCTACACCCAGAAGGAGTTGAACTTCAGGCAACAGAAATGGATGGAGTTCTTGAAAGACTATGACTTCCAACTACACTACCATCAGGGGAAGGCCAATGCAGTGGCTAATACCTTGGGTAGGAAGTTCAACAAACAGAAGGAAGAGAAAGGCTAGATGTACCAATTGATTGATGATTTTAGGTTGGGTATGACTCTAAATGAAAAGCAAGCCTACTTGTGTCTTGCCAACCAGATCTTCTGCACCAGATTAGGGATGAACAAAGGCAAGAGAAATGGCTTACCAGTTTGATCGAAAGAGTTACACAAGGCAAGCATACTAACTTTAGGTTAGATGTTGAGAATATCCTAAGGCTCAGGGAAAGGATATGTGTACCTCAGAATGGACAGAGTAAGCAGAGTATGCTAGATGAGGCTCATAAAACCAAGTATACAATAAATCCAGGTGGAAATAAGATGTACCAGAATCTCAAAAAGACTTACTGGTGGAGAGGAATGAAGAGGGACATGGCTAAGCATGTTGCCAAGTGCTTAACCTGTCAACAAGTAAAAATGGAACATCGGAGACCCTCTAGATTGTTACAACCACTCCCCATCCCTGAATGGAAGTAAGATAACATTGCCATGGATTTTGTTAGTGGTTTACCCAGGAATTAGAAAGGAGAGGATGTTGTTTGGGTAATTGTGAACCGCCTCACCAAAATGGTTCATTTCCTGCCAATCAGATCCACAGACCAAGTCAGTAAGGTGCGAGAAATCTATGTGAAAGAAATTGTCAGAGTTCATGGTGTACCCAAGACTATTGTGTTTGATAGAGACATTCGTTTTACCTTCACAATTTTGGCAGAATCTCCAGAAGGAGATGGGTACTAAGCTCACAATGAGTCCAACCTTTCACACTCAAACGAATGGTCAGTCTGAAAGAGTTATATAGATTTTGGAGGATATGTTTGAGGTCTTGTGTTTTAGACTTCAAGGGGAATTTGAGCAAGTATATACACCTGGCGGAGTTTGCCTATAACAACAGTTACCAGGCAACCATAAAGATGGCTCCATTCGAGGCTCTCCATGGAAGACCTTGCAAATCACCTACCTATTGAGCTAAGCTTGAAGATCATGTATTAAATAGGCCAGACTTGGTAGAAGAGAAGAGCAACCAAGTCAAGTTAATACAAAGGAGACTGACTACTGCAAAGAGTCGTCAGAAGAGTTATGATTACAAGAGGAGAAGACGAGTAGAGTTCCAAGTTGGGGACAAAGTATTTCTAAGGGTTAGTCCTCAGAAGGGTATCAAAAGGTTCGGATTCAAAGGGAAGTTATCTCCGAGGTTTGTAGGACCCTTTGAAATACTTAGAAGAATTAGAGAGTGTGCTTACGAGTTGGACATACCAAACTGAATGATTTTAGCTCATGACGTATTCCATGTTTCCCTGTTGAGAAATTCTAAACTCAACCCCTCTCACATCATCCACTTGGAGGAACTGAACATTCAAGATGATGCTCCCCATGAGGAAACAACAGTTAGAATCCTTGATCAAAAGGTACAGAATCTAAGAACTAAAGATATTTCCTTAGTTAAGGCACTGTGAAAGCATCACGGAATGGAAGAGGCTACCTGGGAGCTAGAGAGTGAAATGAAGACCAAGTACCCGCATCTATTCACTAAGAACACCTAAACATGTACAAATTTCGAGGGCAAAATTTTTCTAAGGAGGGTAGGTTGTAATACCCCATAATTTTGTCAAATAACTTAAAAATAAAAAAAAGACAAAAAATTAGATGAAATAAGTAAGTGAAGATTTCTTGAGACTCTTGGGTGACAATTATGTAGAAAAAACGAGAAATAAGATTTATTGAGAAAAATTCTAGAAATAATTGGAGGCAAATGAAATCCTAGTATTTAGATGATCTAACAAATGATGTAAGGTAAGTAGAATTATCAAATATTATTTGTATAGAGTTATTTTGTAATTATACATATGTTGGAACAATTATGGTGTTAAATTATCAAATATAAAGTAAGTATAGTGAATTATATATGTACATATATAATTATTTTTATCTTGCTAAAAAAAATATGAAAGAGATATATAGAAAAATATATGAAATAAAGCAATGAAAAATATAGAGAAATATGGAATATTAAAGAAATAGAAAAAATATTTAATAAATATAATATTAAAGAAATAGAAAAGGGAGAATATTAGCAAACCTATATAATACAAGTAGGAAAACTAGGGAGATTTAATAAAATAGAAGGATATGTGCAATAAACCATATATACATAGATTAGAAAGTGAAATAGGGTTTATCATTAGCAAATTCCGGATGATAGAAAATTTAGAAAGTAATTTTGGGCAATATATACAACATCCAATGGCTATAAACACGCAATCCGCACGATCTTATGGTCCAAGATCCACCGCACGATCCAACGATCGCGGTCAAGCCTGCATTGATGCGCAGATGCACTGAATCACCGCAATCCAACGGCCCACGATCAAATGATTGCGATCAAGCCTACACCGATGCGCGGATGCACTGAATCACCACGAGCTAACGACCCACGACTGATCCGCTCGATCCAACGACGCACAATGTGCGCGCGAGTTCA
>JAJIYU010007671.1:0-18967 GCA_030144865.1 Tinospora cordifolia | reverse complement strand
CATAGGTGACGTGGTGGTCTCGTAGCTTGAGACGTCATTTCTTCTGAGTGCAGTCAGTCCTGCTTTCTATCTGAGAACTGGGGATATTACTTTTTCTTTTCATCATTTATCGATTAGTTTCATCAGTTCATATCCAAGGGATAAAATATAAATATAATAATCTCAGTATTTCAAAATAAATAAAACATTGCTTCATTATCAGAGTTATGAATAATTTTGTGGGCTCCATAAACATCTTTGATAATACAAATACTATCCACATCTGACATGATCAAATATAGTGGGTCACATGCCCACAATACACTTCATTTTCTACTATCCTGTACACTGTCATTAATTTTCATTGATCTGCTGAGGCAATGTCTTCAATAATTACCTAAAAAAATGATTGGGTGAGCTCAAGAGCCCAGTGGATTATATACAGTACATCCATAGCATTATTTAAACCAAACACTGAACATGCAAACACTTATCATCCATTAGGCGTTTCAAACATTTTGTTATCAACAGTTGTCAATTAGACCGAAAGGAGTTAACCTTTGTGTTCTAGATCTTGGGAGAGAGATCAATTCTGAAACTCAAACCCTCTTCTGAGATCATTTCTCAAACCCAGTTCATTCAGGTGTCAATCATGACAACCAGTTCTAATTCTACATAGAACACACACGAAGATATTCGTCCCCGTGCCGGTACGTGGTTAAAATCTTTATTTAATCTTCTTTTTGTGAACAGAGTATAATAAAATAAATATTTCATCAATAATTAAACATTACATCAGTATGACATCATAAATCAATCTTTCATAAAATAAAAACAATGACTGTCGATTTCTGATGTAGAAGATCGTACAAAACGCAACTACAGAGCATACTCTCTCGGTCATAAATAATTTAAAAATAAAAGAAACTCTTTCACAAATCATTTAGTCAATAATCATGCATATTTCTAGATATTCAAACAATACAAACATCACATATTCAACATTAAAATTCAAATAATACTAGAGAGTAGAGTAATCACTTCTATCTCAGTAGTATTTCTCTGAATCCTTGTTGTACTATTTCAACTTGTTTCGAGGCTTTGACCAACAGTCTTCGGGATCTACGTTTCGAAAATGTGATTTAATCGATGTCCATAAACAGTGCCATATATATGAACAATGCCAAATAGTAACCGTGAATAGTTTCGTATGAACAGTACCGTATATATGAACAATAAACTACGTATGTGTACTGAAATGGACAACAACATCTCCCAACTTAAACAAAGACTAGAACAGAGTGATTATACCTGCTTTGATCAGAAACACCCTCCAATTGCTTCAAAAGAGGCACCCAACAGTAGATCTTCACTATCGCTATGCAGAAACTGGGGTTTTCCTCTTCCTACTACTATATTTGCTGTCTAAAACAGCTAAAGAACAAGAGAAGAGAAGAGAGTAAGCAAAGAAATTATTTCTTTCTTGTTGGAATGAATTTTCAAAATGGGAGGGGGGGTTTATATAGATTTTTCTGGCAGAAAAAGACGAAACTGCACAGTTGTAAATAGTTTGTTACTGAGGCTACAGTACCTGTTACTGAGGCTACAGTACCTGTTACTGTAGCTACAGTAACCCGTCGAAAGTTATTTTGTCTGCCGACAAAATAGTGATCGTATTTGTGCACAGTAACCGTATATTTGAATAGTAACAATAAATTTTAATTTTTTTTTTGAATTTCGAGTATTACAACACTGAAATTTGTGAGTATTACAATGATGCAATCATGATGTAACTATTAGGACCCATTGGCGACTTGACCAACACAACAACCTAACAAGCAAAACTTCACCTTTCCTACCAACCTGTTGCTAAGCCTCAACCTCCAAGACTACCAACATTAATGTTTTATCACAACATGTTTGGTGCTACTAAAATTCTAGAAATAATATTAACTTTATAGGATATATAATGATTATGGAATACTACATACAACTAATTTCTGGTTTTAGAAATTGGATATTGCATGCTGCTAGGGAATTTTGAAAACAGATATTACGTGCTATTATTGGATTTTAGAAATTGGAATATTGCATGCTATTGGAATACTGTGTGTTGTTTTAGAAACTGAAATAGTGCATATCTCTTAATAATTGTTGGAACAAATTTGCAATCTTATGGAATGTTTTTGAAATAATTTCTTCACAAGTTTCCCAATTTATAATCTTAGCATTTTCTGGAAATACATTCTTATGTAAAAATCTTTTTAATAGAACTTTCTTAACTCAGAAATTGTTCTTCCTTAAAGTTGCTATAAAGGCTTCCAAAATCCTGCAATTGTGTTATTTCTGAAAAAGAAACTCAAATCGGGGCGCAATGTTTTTAGAAATAAACAGGTCAAGCATCAACAATGAAAGATTTCAGTATGTTCATTTTACTAAGAATTCAAAGACAAAAGAAAGTTGTAAAAGGTTCTTGTTGCTCTTGAACAGTCATAGATTTTTGAAAATTTGTCAAAAGGGAAACTATGCTCATAATGTCGCGATGTAATATATCTCACAGTCCACCCAAAAAATTGCCCAGAATCTCTGCTGACTATAGAAAGATCTTTGCATTGAAGCCTATACATATGGAGGCATTTAAGACTTTCTTCATCACTCGAAGTTGCAAAGAAAAAAATGTTTATACAAATATGATTCTTTGTATTGAGAGTTAAAATATATTTCATTTCTTCTGTTTTATTAAGTGATCGTGAGAAGAAGAATGAGTTGTACTCTTTGCAATTGATTTTAGTAGGATGGTGGTGACTGCCTTTGGTAGCTGACTGTTTGTTCGCAGAGTTTGACCACCTTCTTCAAGGCATGAGGTCATTAAGAAGATTCCAATTTGGAGTATACTATCGTAAGGTGTTGGACTTGCTATGAAGTGGTGTACTTTGCAAATAGTAGCGGAATCCTTTGATCTGGGTAAGGCCCTGCAGACGTAGGCCAGTGGCTGAATTGCGTAAATAACTTCTATGTGTCATTTCTTTATCACACTACTTTTATTCCTACACAACACTATCTACACTATTTATTATTTAGTTACAATGTCTTTGGTTATTTCAACAACAAAATATTATAGAGATTTGTGTACACACACGTATCAAAAGTTCTGTTACAACGAGAAACTTATCATACATGAAGACCCACACATTGAATACTTATAGCAACTGAGTCTAAATCTTCTATATAGGGCCAATAATGACCTACTCAACATGAACACCTTCTCCTTATCTATAGTAGAGGGACGTAAAGCATGTAGAAGAGTTGTGAGGCCAAATGCAAACTGTAGGCTTAGTTAATAATAATTATAAATTTTATGGCCATAATAAATGTTCTGGAAACAATATGCAGCGTGAATCATTATGCATTATGCAATGCAACAAAATGTAGAGTACTCAAAACCTGAAGGGCACATAGAATCAAAATGAGTCCCATATCCCCACCTCAAAACCCTTATGGAATTAGTGGTAACATTTAAAGATCTCACCATTAAATTATGTTGAACCCCATATGTGCGTTAGTGAAACTATAGCAACACTACCAAAACACAATAATCTACTCTGTAATCTAGACAAAGTCTTGAAAATCTAGATTCCGTCACTCATAAGTCTAAGGGAAACCTCGAAAACTTAGAGTTAATCGATTAAACGACACACTTCATGCCACATCAAACAAATATGAACACAATATGCACTACATATAATCAACAGAAACATAATTATAAGCCAATGAATCAAGATTACTACTCATAAATCCCTACAAGCCCCTAAATCCCTGATCAATATAAATTTTATCATCAGATGAGATTTATACAATCTAGCTTCTCGTACTTTACAATTAAGTCTTTCAAGTCATTTTGTAAACCATATTACATTCCTGAATAAGCTAATATTTGGCGGAGCATTTATCCATCTTCTTAAGCATTCATAAGAATTTTCTCAAGATTCAATATGAACAAATAATCCATGATTTTGTTAACATAAGGGTTAAACTATTAGTGTTCCACATTAAGTCCTTTCCTATCTCACAATTTTTTCAAATTTTCTATCATCAATCTGCACATTAGATTGTCATAAAATTGGTATGATTGTACTATATTTGTTGAAATTTAACTAGAACTCTTTGCGTTTTGTTGGATTTGTTTGGTAAGGTTTTTAAAATCATTCCCCCCTTGTTGTGACTGTTCCCAAGCATAGACATTGTCACCTATTAATGGCTTTGGTTCCCATATGATATCATGTCCAATTAGGCTAATCTTTAGACAATTGAAACTTGAGTATCTCAAGAGCATACTCATCTCCTAATTTTCTAAATGTCGGTAAAAACTTTGGTTCACTGCTAACATTGGTAAACTTATCAAGTTTCCTAATTTATTGTGACCATACCATACAACCAAATGACACCAAATTTGGTGTGCTTACTCAACATGGTTGAACCTATTGATGGTTAACCAATTACTTTTGATTCAATAATTAAAAAAATAAGTAGAACAATCCATACTTCATAGATTGCACACATAATCTTGATAATTTCACAATAAATATCCAACTTAAACATACTTTGGCCCTTAATTTTAAAGGCTAAGTTCAAAGGGATGTTTACTTTCCACTTCAATCATATTTTCAGTTGAATTTCATTTCTTTTCAAGTGATTTGCTTGCTTGATTCTTCACTTTACTCACCTTTATGTTGATTTGGCTATGAAAAGCCTCAATTTCCAAGCTCAACCACTTCCTAAAACTTTGGTTGGAAAGAAGAGAACAACTGCTATTTTTCTCAGCTACATTTGTAGAACGATGATGAAGAAAAGTTTGAATTTGATTTGTGGTCCTTAATTGCCACCTCAAATGCACGGTTCAAGGGTATGAGACACGTCCTACTTGCATGTCTAAGTAGCTGAGATCATCAATCAAACCATAGAAGAAAGAGGGTCCAAAATTCAAGCATATCCACAAATTTGTCAAACTATTGTGATAGTTTGTAGTCATATGTTTTTAAATGACCAGTACATTGCCTGACTACCATGTTCATATATTGCAGTCACCTTGCCAATCACACCCTAGGTACCGCAGTCATGTACTAGGGTCATGCATACATTTTTTTCTTACAACTCCCAACCTTACATATTTGAAAAAATAAATAAATAAAATGGGAAATTTATTAATATACATGTTCCAAATTTGAGGGTTGTTACAATAATGCTAATGCAATTAACAAGGAAGAAATCACTAAGATGTGTTGTTCCTTCTTAATAAGAAAGAAATCAATCTTAGCCGCTAAAGATTACTTGACAACTAAAAGAGAAATTTCTATAAATAAGGTTCTCATTATTCAATTTTATAGGAAAAAAAATTATCTAAAAGTTGTATTAATATATAAGGCTCTTTCTTCCTCTCATATATCTTTTTGTCTTTTAATTTTTTTTTTAAATTCTTTAATTATATTTTTACAGTGAAGTTATTTTATTTTTATAACAATTATTACAAAGTCAATACAAAGGTTTTTGATGAAATCCATTATAAAAATTATTGTAGAAATTGAAAGGACTTTGGATTTTGAAGACCTGATTGGAGCGAATAAGATTGAATTCATCAAAATTCTCTCATCCTAGGAAATTACAACTTAACATAAATTTAAACAATAAAATTAAAAACTTTAAACCCATGGATTAGATGTGTACAACTTTATACGGTCGCACACATCCAATCTCTTCTGTTTTAGTGTTATTTTTTTTATAACAATTATGCAAATATAAAATAACTTGTACCTCTTCATTCCATTGTTAGTTTAATGATTTATTTATAACAAATTTTTACGTGTTCGAAAACTTGCAAGCAACTTAGAAAGACATTTGACATTACTAGCAAACATTTTCAAATATAATTTTAATTAAAAAGTTACAATTATAAAATTAAAGCCTAAAATCTTTGAAATCCAAAACAACCTCCAATAATTGCCAGCTTAGTTGGTCATGTAATGACCCATTCTTTTGGACATTAAGTTGACGGGTTCAACATGTATTTTAAATATGAGTTGATGAATTATAAACAAAAATACATGATAGTATGACATTTATTTAATTTTTTAAAAAATAAATAAATAATAATAATAAAATAAATTACAGCAATGGGATGTTGTAATAAGAAAAAATAAAATAAAATAAATAATGTATGTATGGATGGCCAACAGAAAAAATAATAATGAATATATATAATTGATGTATGAAATAAACAATATATAGTGAGGATCTGAAGAGAAATAATGGTTAAAAAAAGAAATAAATGAAATTATTTAATAAAGATGGTGGTGGAACCCAGGAAGAAATAAGAAAATATAATAGTAATTAGTATGGAGATGAGATAATGGAGCTCACTTTAATGAAAAAGAAAAAACAGGATAAAGGATAAAGCAACTTGGGATGAGTCATGGATAAGAGAAAGTAGAGCAAACATTATCCCTTTGTGGTGGGACCCCCTCCAATTTAAGGCTATATAAATGTAATATCCAAAATTCAAGTAAAAAAAATTACTGTTAAAAAATATGGTACTGTAGCATGTACTATTTTGTCGACAGACAAAAGAATTTTTGGCAGGTACTGTAGCTACAGTAACACACTGTTTACTATTGTTTATTTTCATCGTTTTGTGCAAAAAAAAAATCTATATAAACCCTCACCCTAGTATTATTTAAATTTTAATGCTGAATATGTGATGTTTACATTGTTTGAATGACTAGAAGCATGCTAGAATGTTGATTAAATGATTTGAGAATGACATGAATATATGAACGCTAGATTAACATAAGTTATATATCAATGTTCAGTGTTTACATGCTTTTATACTTCTCTAAAATGATTGTTGTCGTATTTATGCCTTAGAAAATGATTAGCATGATTACGTTATTGTACAATGATGCTTTATACATGTTGAAATGTTTGTTGATATACAAGCAAAGATAAATTTAGAGTTGAACCATAGTGGTCCATGGGAGATCACTATGGGTGTTCTTGCGATAAAGAACGATGGATTTGCCCCTAGTTCCCGTTGATAAAACTATGGATGTGACCCTAGTCCTTTGGTGATGGAGCAATGGGTGTGACCCTAGTTTCTAGATTGTGTAATGGGTGTGTCCCTATTCCATTGGAATCTAGTATATAGTGTTGTTTCCTTGTCCTTTACGATATGATGAGAAAACACCTGGGTTAGACCCTGGGTCTAATTAATGACTATTGATAACTAAATGTTTAAAACGCCTAATGAATGATAAGTTTTTGATTTAAATAATGTTATTGATATACTGTGTATGACCCACTAGACTCTTGAGCTCACCCACTCACTCTTTTTCAAGTAACTATTGAAGACGTTGCTTCTGTAAATGAATGTAAAAACAATCATTAATGGTAGTGTGCCTCACAGTATAAGGATATTAAAAAAATGATCTTTATTTGCTATTTTCAATTGTAGGGCATGTGACCCACCATATTTAATCCTTTCAAATGTCAGTCATTAGGCCAGATAGTATTTGTCTTATTAAAAGTTGGCTATGGAGCCCACAAAATTGTTCGTAACTTTAATCATAAATTAATGTCTTTTGGTTATTGTGTGATCTCAAGGTTATTGCTATCTTGTTTTATAACACCCTGACTCTCAATCAGACCTCCCGATACATGTTATGGGTCGTCATCTGTTGAGAATCGGAATGCTGCTGAAAATTTTCTTTTTGTCAAGATCTTTTCTTCAAAATTCAAATTCATGATAACTATGCTCAAAGAGATGTATTTGAAAGCGTAATTCTATAGAAAATAAAAATTTAGATTAATTTTAGTTGTGTTCACTTAATTTTTAGAGTTAAATAAAAATAAACTTAAATCAAAATTCATAAATCATAAATTACAAACCACGCAGCAGAATCACTTCAAAATTTCTATTAAGACGGGAAATGTTAAACATACAATATTGTTTGATAGCATAAGCGATTGAAATCCAAAACCAACATAAACAAATGTAAATTGTTTTAGTAGAAATAAATACATTACAACCTCTAAGTCCTACTATCCCGGACGACCTCCCCATGAGGTGTCCAATAGAGGGTACGAGTCTTATGATGTAGGCTACTATGCACTACGCCCAAATGTTCCTAAAAATGAAATGAGAGTGAGCTCGAAAGCCCAGTGGATCATTCCTACACATCACACGCATTATACAGAATCAATCCAAAACATTACAAACACTTTCAAACATTAAGCATTTCAAACATTCATTTAGTTTTGGTCGAAGTTTGAGACCAAAAGAGTGTTGAGATGACTCTCGGTATTCCCTGTGATCTCATCTAATCCTAGAAGGTCTTAAGTACCATTTAAAATTAGTCATGCATTTAGTATCACAGTCTAAGAGAGAGTACTTAACATGGCTCGTACAGTCTCCCAAAGACTTCAAGCTGTCGAAGGTAACTCAAGATTGGGAATACCTACGATCCGCCTTGTAGCTTGTCGATCTCAAGCGGTGGCCTATAGGAGATACCACCTCGATCCATTTTAGGCTCGTCGATCGCACCATTACGTGGATTCATAATAATCCTTCATCTTATTTTTAGGGTTACAAACAATCTAATCATACCAAAATATCACACACATAATAGAAAATTAATCAAATAATGCATATTATTAAAATAATAAAGTACATGATTAAATAATGCATGCTATTGAAAATGACAATTTACATAACTGAATGATGAAGTCTAAGCGCATGTTTTCCTATTCATGCATGCAATAACTAAATAATCATTCATCACGCATCATTCAAGCATACCAAATAATTTTGATCAATTTCATAATAAAATTCTAATAACTTAGAACTATTCAAATAAATGCTTTGAATTTTTAATCCATATAATATGTATGAGCAAGGAAATCATGCCCACCTAATTTCGTTGATCATCAGGGCTCCTTGCTTTTTTTCGAGATGCTTGATATTTTAAAATGTGCAAATCTGAAATTCAACAATTTATGAGATTCACTAATTTTCTAATTCACATTTAATCTTATTCAAATTATTTTTAAACTTAAATAATTTTTAAAACAATTATGTAGTCTAGATATCAGTTTCAACTAATTTTGGATTATTGTTAAATTCTAGAATTTTATATATTCTAATTAAAATAATTTTTAAGTCCTCTAAATTTCCTTAATTTGAAATTAAAATCTTAATAATTTACTTTCAAGCTTTTTTATAAAATTAGATTTCTAATAACTGAATCTTCACTAATTTAAATAATTTATTAATATCATAATTAATTTAGTTACGAACAAATTAAGACTTCTAAATATTACACATCTAGTTTTTCAAGGCCTAAAATTTTTATTCTTTTCTTTTAAAAGATTTTAACTTCTAAAAGTTTCTTTATTATTATTATTATTATTTTCTTTTTCAACAAATTTAGATAATTAAATTTTAGACTAAAAAATTTTTTTATTATATAAAATCACTCCTAATTAAATTAGGATTGTATCCGCAATGTCTTGTAATTTAGGAGGGTTCTAAAAGTGTTGAGCCTCTTAACTTCAATATTATTATTTTCAAATATCTATATAAAAAAAAAAAATCTACATGCATCATAATAATATTTTTATCAAAATATTAAAGAAGGTTTTAAATTTCTAGATTTCATGTTTTTCACATTTATAATCACTAAAAACACATTTAAAACTATCAAAATTTTAAAATCATAATTAAAATATTTTACCTTTCACATCATTCCTTCTTCATCGCCTATTCGTCATTCTTCAATAGCCACACATACGCAATTTCAATCTTTTTCAACAAAAGTGCACCAAATTTTCAGAAATGTTCAATTTCTTTCTTCATGGACTAGTTGTACATCATAGCCAACAATTCACGACTAAACACAATAACATTCAACTCCTTTCACACACTAGTACCTTCATCTTCATTCTCTCATTCGTCGTCCTACAGTAGGAACTAAAATCAGCAATGGCTGATTTTCGTTCTTCCAAGTTGCTGCACATCTTTTTTTCTTCGTTTCGGCATCAAAACTCCAATCACTACCAGCAACCATGATTGTTCTTTGCCTCACACACACAACAACAACCTTCTTCATGGTTTACATCATTTCACGGTCAGCACTCACGAACCACTAACAAACCATTCACAAACCATAAATTTTGGTTTCCCATTAATGCTTCACGATCCTCACATACACACGCATCACAAAATCACATTCATCTTCTTCATAAAAAAACACCAGCAAATCTTTTTTTTTTTTTTTTTTTTCGTTCGTGCTTCATGATCAACACAAACACATCGGACCATACACCCACCAAATTGCCCCTGTTCTTTGTCCAACTAAAACCCATTGAAAACCCCATCTTCTTCAACTTCATTTTAGTCCAAATCGCAACCCAAATCACGTTCAAACACAAAAACCCCCAAATCGCACACTCCCAAGCCCTAGATTGTGTTCTTCGTTGTTCTTGCAGTTTGCCCAACTCAAATCCCCAAATCACAAAACCTAATTTCGTTCTTCATTTAGATGATGTCCAAAACTGCACCAGCTGCTTCGGTTCGTCATCTTGTTCGTGGTTCATAGCAGCAGCAACGACGTTCTTCTTTCTCTGCGAGCCAACACCACACGCACCCTCTTTTCTCTGTTCTTCTTCGCGCCAACTTGTAGCAAGCTTCTATTTATCTTCGTTTTCCTCTTCTTTGTGCAGGAATCGGACAACAAACACCCATTTCCTGCTTCTTTCGCCCAAGTCGTCACAGCCGAAACCTACACGTCATGCACCAGCTTCTTCTTCATTTTTCTTTTTAAGTTTGCCTCAAGTCACATCAGCAAGCTTCCCTCCTTCATCTTCACGAACCCACAACAATGCATCAACTGAACAAAAAAAAGAACCCCAAATCGTTTTGCCTCTTCTTCATTTTAGCTTCTTCGTTCAATCGTTACCCTGAAACCCAACAAAATCCCTATTTTTCTTTACTCCAAATTATGAATCACAGAACCCAGAAATTTCGTTCTTCTTCACGAAAATTCTGGTTCTTTTTTTTTTTTTTTTTTTTTTTTTTTTTTTTTCTGATTGTTCAAACAGAAATCCTAAAATGTAGATTTTCTAGATTTATTTTTTCAAAATCTGAACTCAGATAATTTTCTTTTATTTCGTTTTATACTTCTTTTTATTTTATTATTAATTTTTTTTAACAAATTCTTGAATTTAATCCACTAAGAATTTCCTCAACTAATATTTGATTATTATTATTATTATTTTTTCAATCAAATGATCTATTTTTGCATCACTCACGTCATTGCGTTTGTGCAAGTAAGCTATAAGATAATTTATTTTTTCAAAGCATAATCTATGTATAGACTTTAATAAAATAAGATTTCAACTCGTTCGGTATTACTACTATGATTATTATTTTTATTTTTCCTAAAAACATGGTAAATTCTAAAATTCTTATATTCATTTATTTATTATTATTATTGTTATTATTATTATTATTAATTTATTATATATATATATATATATATTAAGGATCATTACTTATTATTATTAATTTTGGGGTGTTACATATTTTAAAGCAGGTGTATTTATACTTTATTTTGTACTTTGAGATATAGTATGGTGCAACTAATAGATGTTATAAATGATGTAAAAAAAGTAATATCTTCACTTGTCGGATAGAAAGCAGGAGTGACTATATACGAGGAAAATTACGTCTCAAGCTATGAGACAACTACGTCGCCTATGACGTACGTGACAGATTTGGATCCGGGGTGTTACAAATGTGGTATCAGAGCCTAGGCTGTAGATACCTTGGGCAAGGATTAAAAAAAAAAGGGCTAGTCAGGTAAGTCCTTTAATTCTAATTAATTTAGAAAGCCCTAACTCTTATTTTGAAAATTAAAATTATTTTAAAAAATTATTTAAAAAATAATAATATATATGTTTTTCAATTGTTTTGTTTGGATACAAAAAATATGAGTTGACCTGATAGTGGTTAAGCTTTGTCTCGATTAAAGCTAAACATTGAAAATGAGACAGGTTATCCTATTTTAGAAAGCACAGTTGCTAAGTAGACTTCGTTCTCGCTAAGTAGACTCTGATCCAGAGGTTGTCCGACCAACTCATACGAGTAGTCGAAGTTAAAGAACACACTTATTTTCATTGAAAGAAAAAAAAAACTAAGAAGTGGTAATCGAGGGCAAAGAACTTACTACGGTTTAGAATAGATGCCAAAGGTGGTATCGAAAATAGAACAAAATTGTCAGTTTGACAGAAGAACTTTTTAACCAGGATTTGAGGCCCTAGGTCTAGGGAAGAGACCTTAAGTAGAGACTTAGGTGTTGCTAAGAGTAGCGCAGTGGATCATGAATAAAACATTAGAATATAAGCTAAAAACTAAAAACGTGTGAAAACGAAATACTTATGTGGTCAAGGCACGAGATCGAGAGGTTCTTGTATCTCTGGTTTCTATGTGGCATGAAACGCATAGGATTCGAGGACATAGAGGAATCCTGAACTCGAAGAATGATAGACCATGTTTGGTGAATGATCGGTGGTTTTGGACGAACTTGTTTCACTATACTTGGCTGGTATGGGACAATCAATTATAGTGGGGTTTGAGAAGCCTTAGAAATCGAGACATTTACAAAATTGATTAGGTATAGTGAAGCCCATGAATGGAAGTCTATGACGATGGACAAAGGTGGTATGAGACACTCAAACCTGAAGGCATAGATGAAAGTTTGGAATTTCACTATGCTAGCGTGATCATCTATGATTGTATGATGCCTGATTATTTTGAATACATGTTTTATTTAACTGAATTTCATAAATATGTATATCACATGTATTGTGATCATGAAACCAAATCTTGTACCCAACAACATTAGAGGACTTTGAAAATCCTCAAACAGAATTTAGGAGAATAAACTGATAGGCCACAAAACCAACCGAGAATTTAAAGACATAAACCTAGAGTCATGATAGCACGCATGATGCGAGAAAAGTTATTCTGACAATAGGATCATAACTATGAATAAAGACATGAAAGATGACACTTATCACAAGTTGCAAAAGCATTTAGTATCCAGATTTTAAGATGAAAAAGGGGTTTGTGTAACCCAGATTGAATTAATGTTAAATTATGATTCTCCTTGAATTGATGGATACTAAAATGACTTTTGATTTGTAGATAATGGCAAGAACTAGAAGTAATGGCATGATAGATGAGAATACCAATGAATCTGGGTAGAAGGAGGATAGAGTGCTAGTGGTGGCAGCTCCGGTTGGAACAGTAGTGTCTACAGATATGTTAGTTGGATTTGCTCAACAAGTGGTGGCAAAGGTTATGAGGAACCTTGTAGAGATACAGAACCAGCTGCTAGTACAACCACATCCACAGGCATAGCCTCAACCCCAAATTCAGCAGGCTCCGTTACCTAATGGTCTAGTGGCACATGACCTACCAATAGTAGATGATACAGAACAAAAGAACTTATTGATAGAATTCCAGAGGCTACGACCTAGTACATTTGGGGGTTTAGTTGATCATGTGGTTGCAGATAAGTGGTTCATTGCAATGAACAAGCATTTGAATGCCTTAGGGGCAACCGGCACAAGGAGAGTTGCATTAGCAGTGCACCAGTTTGTGGGACCCACCTATCATTGGTGGGAAATGGTCATGAACGATCCCGCTATACATGTGTCTACAATGACTTGGGAACAGTTTAAGACTCTGTTCTATTCACACTTCTTCACCATGGCGAAGACAAAATAAATACAGTCATAGTTCACCTGACTAACATAGAAGAATATGATAGTGGCAGAGTATGAACAGAAATTCACTTAATTGTCGAGGTTTGTCTCAGAACTAGTAAGGGATGAGCAATTTAAGGCTGACAGGTTTACCGAAGGGTAGAAGGTAGAAATACGAAAAATAATATATCCTTTGAGATTAACCACCCTTAAAGAAACGATGGAAAGGGCACAGTTGGTCGAGCTAGATCTTAAGTATGAGTAGGCATTGAGAAATAGATAGAAGAATCATAGCCGAAACAAGGAGCAGAAGCCTCACAGAAGAGGTAGAACAGGCAGGATGTACACTGAGCGCCTCAAAATCAGAATCAGGCACAAAATTACAACATGCACTAGAGCCAACAAGCATGGATTGATCGTGTTAGGGATGAGCATAGGGAGCAAGCAAAGAGGCAAGGGTTGTGCTTCTTGTGTCGCTAGAGAGAACATATTGCAAAGAATTGTCCTAATAGAGCTCCAGCTAGCTCCTCTTCAATAGCAACAAGCACGTGGACAAGATGAGCATCCACAACAAAGGCAACAACCACACCAGAATCAGGGGTAGAACAAGAATCAAGGTCGAAACCAAGCCTGACTTTATGCTATTAATGCTGAGGTTGATCTTGCACCCACAGTAGAAGGTATTTTCCTTTTGTTCAATGTTACTGTAAAAGTCTTGTTTGATTCGAGTGCCACTAAGTCATTTGTGTCAAAAGAATTAGTTAAAAAATTACAACTAGTGACATCCACATCACCAGAACCATTGCATGTGTCCACTCCCATAGGAGGCACTGTAGTGCTCGAAAAGTTTGTACATGTAAATTAAGATTTGGAAAAAAATAATAACTATTGACCTTAGATTATTACCTTTTTAAGGGTATGATGTAATACTAGGTATGGACTGGTTGACTCAACACTAGGCTCAGATTGATTGCCCAAGATGAAGAGTTATGTTAACTCTACCATCCAGAGAGTTAGTAAAAGTCAATGGGGATATGTAGAGACTGCCTCAGAGTCCTATGACAACAATGTTACATTGTCTAAAACAGAGTGAGAACTTTAAATAATTGCTAGAAGATGATACTAGATCTAGAGAACCTGAAAAGATTTTAGGGATACCTATAGTACGAGAATATGAAGATGGATTCCTAGATGATTTACCTGGACTACCACCACACAGAGAGGTAGAGTTTAAAATTGAACTATATTCAGGCACAAATCCTATAGCTATTCCTCCTTATCGAATGACGCTAGTAGAACTGATTGAACTCAAGACACAATTGGATGAACTCCGTGAAAAGGGATTTATTTGACCCAATGAATCACCATGGAAAGCTCCAGTATTAATTGTGAAAAAGAAAGATGAATCCATGAGGTTATGTATCGATTATTAGAAATTAAATCTAGTAACCATAAAGAACAGGTTTTGCTAAGGATAGATGGCCTATTTGATCAATTGAGGGGAGCTACTCATTTCTCTAAGATTGATCTTAGGTCAGCTATTATTAGTTGAGATTTCGAGAGTCAGATATACACAAAATAGCCTTTAGGACTCGATACAGGCATTTTGAGTTCACAGTGATGCCATTTGGTTTAACTAACGCACCAGCTGCATTCATGGATCTGATGAACCATGTGTTTAGACAATACCTTGACAAATTTGTAGTGGTGTTTGTAGATAACATCTTAATTTACTCTAAGTCAGAGGCTGAACACATAGAATACTTAAAGATTGTCCTAAAGACACTTAGCAAAAATAAACTATATGCTAAGTTCAATAAATGCGAATTCTGGGTGAAAACGGTCAAATTCCCTGGCCACGTAATATAAGCAGAAGTCATCTCGATAGATCCTGATAAAGTGGAAGCTATTACAAACTGGAAGCAACCTAAGACTGCGACAAAAATCAGAAGTTTCTTAGGCTTAGCTGGATACTACAAGAGATTCATCCAAGATTTCTCAAAGTTAGCCGAACCCATGACAAAATTAACCTGAAAGGAACTAAATTCAATTGGGATGAGAAATGTGAACAATCATTCCAAGAATTGAAGAGGAGATTGACTTCGGCTCCCATCTTAGTTACTCCTACCTATGGTGTTGGATATGTTTTGTACACTGATGCTTCACATAATGGATTGGGTGCAGTGTTAATGCAAAAAGGAAAGCTTGTTGCATATGCCTTGCGACAGCTGAAGGTTTATGAACAAAATTATCCAACACGACCTAGAATTAGTAGCGATTGTATTTGCCTTAAAAATACGGAGACACTATCTTTATGGTGAAAAATTTGATATGTTTTTAGATCACAAAAGTCTGAAGTATATCTACACACCAAAAGAATTAAATCTTAGACAATGGAGATGGATGGAATTTCCTAAAGATTATGATTTCCAATTGAATTACCATCCAGGAAAGGTTAATGTAGTGGCTAATGCCTTGAGTTGGAGATTTAACAAACAAGATGAGGAAAAAGGTCAAATGTACTAGCCAACCGAAGATTTCAAACTGGGTGTCACCTCAAATGAGAAGCAGGTATATCTTTACAACCTGACTTGCCAACCAGATCTCCTACATCAGATCAGACAAGAGCAAAAGCAAGATAAATGGATCATGACTTTAATTGAAGGAGTCAAACAAAGCAAACAAACATATTTTAGAATTGATACTGAAGGCGTGTTGATACTTGGAGATAGAATTTGTGTTCCTCAAGATAAACAAAACACAAAGACCATATTAGACAAATCCCATCAAATGAAATACACGATGCATCCTGGTGGAGATAAAATATATCAAAACCTCAAAAAGACCTATTGGTGTTAAGGAATGAAACAAGACATAGCTAAGTATGTCTCTAAATGCCTAACATGTCAGAAAGTAAAGACTGAGCACAAAAAGCCCATAGGAGTGTTACAACCACTTCCAATCCCTAAATGGAAGTGGAATAACATAGCCATGGACTTTGTTACTGGATTACCTCGAAACCTAAAAGGAGAAGATATGATATGGGTCATTGTGGATCGTCTCGCCCATCAGATCCACAGATTAAGTCAGTAAACTGGGTAAACTCTACGTGAAGGACATAGTATGACTACATGGTGTGCCTAAAACCATAGTGTTAAACAGAGACTCTAGAAGATATGCTGCGGTTTTGTGTCCTTGATTTCAAGGGCAATTGTAGCAAGTATCTACACTTGACAGAGTTCACATATAATAACAATTATCAGGCGAGCATAAAAATTGCTCCATATGAACCACTCTATGGTAAACCCTGCAGATCACCATCCTGTTGGGCAGACTTTGAGGATCAAGTACTTACAGGACTGAAATTGGTAGAAGAGATGACCACTCAAGTAAAGTTGATTCGAAAGAGGCTAGCTGCAGCTCAGAGTAGATAGAAAAGTTATGCGGACAAAAAAAGGCTTCTAGAATTTCAGCTAAGCAACAAAGTATTCTTGAAGATTAGCCCACATAAGGGGATTAAGAGGTTTGGAATCAAAGGAAAGCTGGCATCGAGATTCACCGGTCTGTTTGAGATACTTAGACGGGTTGGTGAATGTGCCTACAAGCTAGACTTGCCAAATCGAATGTTCTCAATGCATAATGTATTCTATGTGTCGATGCTGCAGAAATACGAACTAGACCCATCACATATCATACACTAGGAGGAAGTTGTACTTCGAGACAATGCAACTTAGGAGAAATAGGCAATTAGAATATTAGATCGCAAGGTATAGAGTCTTAGGACCAAGGAAATTCTGCTTGTCAAGGTTCTGCGGAGACATCATGATCTGGAGGAAGCAACCTAGGAGCTGGAAAGCGAGATGAAGAAAAAATATCCCGGTCTCTTCACTTGACCAAACAACATTAAAGCGGATAAGTATAAATTTTAAGGATGAAATTTATTTTGAGGGTAGGTTGTAATACTTGAAATTCAAGTAAAAAAAGATTTACTGTTCAAAAATCCAGTACTGTAACGTGTATTGATTTGTCGACAGACAAAAAAACTTTCGGCGGGTATTGTAGCTATAGTAACGCACTGTTCATTTTCGTCATTTTGTGCAAAAAAATCTATATAAACCCCCCTTCCCCCCTCATTCTGAAAATTCATTCCAGCAAGAAAGAAATAATTTCTTTGCTTACTCTCCTTTCTTCTTTTGTTCTTTGGTTGTTCTAGACAACAAATATAATAGTAGAAAGGGAAAAACCCCAATTTCTACATAGCAATAGTGAAGGTCCACTTCTAGGCACCTTTTTGGAGCAACGAGAGGGTTTTACAAATCAAAACATGTATAATAGATATGTCTAATTCTCTATTTAAGATTGGAGATGTCTTTTATCCATTTTAGTATGTATTACTGTTCATGTATACGTCATCTACTATTTATAAGTACGATTGTTAGTTTCATAGCAGACTAATTATACTATAGGTATTTTATGTATAATATGCATTAGTGTAATAGAAAATTTAGTGTATTTGCTTATATTTAGTTAAATGTGCATTTAGAGCATTGTTGCATCATTAGTTGCATATTAGCATGATTTAATGTTATTTCTAACATTTTTATATGAATATAATGTCTGAGAAAGGTTTTTAATGTTTGTGCAGGTTTAGAATGAATTGGAATAGGAATAGGAGCACGCGAGGAGTTGAAAATGGCCAAAAATGAGGAAAAGTCACTAATGATCGCGCGGTAAACGGAACAAGGAACAGGAAGAAAATAGCACCTCACTATGGACCGTGATCGGTAATCCAGTGATCGTGGCTACCAGTGTGTATTAACTGAAGATCAAGCACGGACCGTGGTCGCTTGAGATTTCACATATTCAAGTTTTTTTTTTATCGTACTGTAGACCGCGGTCAGCACTTATGGACCATGGTCGATCGATGTATTTTATTATTTTAGGGTTTTCTTTAGTGAAAAACTATAAATAGGTCATTGTAGTAGGGTTTCGGGAGGATGATTGTTTTGAAAACAAAGTCTTTAGAGAAAAACGACCGACAAAGGAGAAAAGAGAAAAAACGGAGAAGAATTGAAGATCAAGGTCCAAGAGTTGAGTATGTTTATTTATGATCTTAATTCTTTGATGTGTGAACTCTTAATCATGTTAGGCTAGGTTTATTTTAAGTCTA
>JAJIYU010007670.1:0-18888 GCA_030144865.1 Tinospora cordifolia | reverse complement strand
CAAAAATTTTTGTATATAAAAACATGGGTCATCACAATATATATATATATTGTGATGACCCATGTTTTTATATACAAAAATTTTTGGGTCCAATATATGTATGTTTAGGAACTTTAATGGAAATACATGGATTTATCTCAAGTTTAAATTATTTATTAGAGAAAATTACAATAATAGAAAAAATATAATTTTGAGGAGAAATACAAGAAATTATAAGAAAAATGTAATTTTTGGAGAGAAATAATTTTTAGGATTGATTATTAAATTTTTGGAATAATTATGAAATTTTTGAAGAAATTTATAGAACTTTTGAGAGAAAAATGAAATTTTTGGAGGATTATTCAATTATTAGAAAAAATAATTGTATAAATAATGAAAATAGGTTATAATTGAAAGGATTCGATGAAAAATGATTGAATAAGTGATTTTGATAATTTTAGAAAAAAATGATAAAATTCGGATATATGCATGTATTAGTGGAAAAGAAAGGGAAAGGAACAAATAAAAAAAATAAAAAAAAGAAAGTGGTTGCCTAGCCACACGGGTCGGGCACATCAGCCCAGGCCCGTGCGGGTTGGGCTTGACATGCACGAGCCCTGAGGCCTGTGCAGGCCGCCTGGGCGCATGGGCCTCTCAGCCCATGTAGGTTAGACCCAGGTGCGCCCAATGCCTGGGCTTGGCGCCTGGGCTAGCCTAGGGCGCTTGGCGGCCCAGGCGCCCTATAACGGCCCGTATTTTTAGACATTGAGTCGATGGACTCGACATATATTTTTATGTATTAATTAATGAATTATAAATAAAAATACATGATTTTATGGGTGTTATATAATTTATTACGTGATTTTTGTGCGATAATATTTTTATGTGATATGATGCTTTAAAGGATAAAAATTTAATAATGATGTAGTGTATATATGTATATAAATTACAATAGGTAGGGGCTTAATTGATAAGGAAAAGAAACAATGATAAGTGAATGAAATGATTATGGGCTCATTGGGTTGAAAAATCAAAATTATTATTTAGTGGATAACATTAGGTGAGTTGGATGGATAACTAGGAAATCAATAAATAACTAATAATAAGATAATCTAAGATGATGTGGAATAGATAATGAAAATTAATTTAATAAAGAGGTAATAGGAATAATAAGGAGATAATAAAGAGATAGTAAGGAGATAATAAAGAAATAATAAGAATAATAAGGAGATAATAAAGAGATAATAAGAATAATAAGGAGATAATAAAGAGATAATAAGAGGTTAATAAAGAGATAATGATAAGCCACTATTTTTGACTTCTTTGGCTAAGGGGATCCACCATATTTTGGCTATAAATACCCCCTCCCATTTTGCTCATCCTCACTTGCTCAAATTTCCATCCGAGAATCAAAGGAAAAAAAAAGGGGAGGAATGGAAATCAAAAGAAAAAGAAAAAGGAAAAAAACTAAAGGAAGAATGAAAAGAAAAAGAGAGAAAAAGAAAAGAAAAGAAAAAAAGAAAAAAAAAAGAGGAAAGAGGAGTTGATCATTTTCAAGGATTCGACATTTTGGGTATATCACTTTTCCTTCTTTTCATTCTCAATTATTATAGAAATTATAAATTTTAGTTTTATAGTATAGTTTCAATAAATGTATTAATTTAATGCGTGATCCAAAATTAGGACATATCTTCCTTAGAAATGAAATATACAATATGTATATCATTGTGTTCAGATTTACGAGTAGAATACAAATATGTATATTATTTGTACCCTCGTGAACCTTATGAATGTTTATGATAATTGAAAGTGAATACATTGGGGGTATGCCTATTAGCATTGAAATTTGAGTTAGCGGGTACTGAAATGACTAGAATAAAATTTTGAACTCAACGACACTAAAATTAAGATTTTTGAAGATTACTAGGTATATTAAATTTGTGTTTATGCTATTAGAGGGAAAAATGTATAAATTAATATTATGTATATAATGTTATATAATTGATTATGTAATGTTACAAATATAACATTATCTATAACTAATGTTGTATAGCATTATGAATTACTTCACATGAAAAATGCGTAATATACGGAATAATTAATCTTTTTATTTATTATATATTACAACAATTTGTGAAGACGTTGCGTAGGGTATACCAAAAGCAGAACACGTGTTAACGGTGTGAGATTTCAGTATTTGGGCTCAATATTGGGAGACGTGATCGGTGACCAGGAGACCGTCGACAGTCGATCTAGTCTGTGAGTAGTAATTTGATGTATTTATATAATCTTTTTATTTTATTTATGGTTGTTGCATAATTTTGTGTCACGCGCATTGCATATTGAATTGAGACGAAGCCTTTTGAGGGGACTCGTGTTGGAGTCTTGCCAGGGACAAAATCCACTACCAGCTAGCACCTTTTGTGGGCAAGGTGTCAAAATGTGGGACAATATCGGCTCAACAGCATTGGCCACTGTGCCATTCTAAGTGAGACGAGGCCTAAGATACGAGTATAGATCTTCAGATGCGCTAACCTGGCCTCAGGATGAGAGGTTCCGAGGTGCAGACATTGGATCTGATTGTTTTGAGATAGAGCTCATCGACAGATCTTCAAATGTGCCGATCTAACCTAATAAAGAGAGGTTCTGAGGTGCAAATATTGGATCGTGATAGCTCTAAGATTGGATTGATTGACGGGTCTTCAAATGTGCTTACCTGGCCTAGTGATGAGCGGTTCCGAGGTGCAGACATTGGACCGTGATAGTCTTGAGATAAGAGTAGTATGTTGGTACCCTCTATTGGTTCGTGGGTGGTGACTATACCACCTGGTCGGTGGGTCATGATCATCGAGATATGACAGTATGGCTTGGTTGGTGGGCCATAATTGTCGATTGATATTGCAGTATGGCCTGGACGATTGGTCACGTCCATCCAGAATGGCAGTGTGACTAGAGGATCCTTAAAGTGAACGAATGGTGTCGAGTTTAGATACTGGACCCTTGAATCATGGCATATGACATAACATATTTCATTGCATATTAGATTGTTGCATTTTTATATGAATGATTTGCCATGCCATTATTTGTTTCATTTTATTTGAATGCTTGAAATGTTGTCTATTGCATTGTATGTAAAATGTTAGATTTAAGTAAATATATCTATTGCTAGTCACTGGGTTCACGTAGATATCAAGCTCACTACTCTTAACATTTCAGGTCCGTCCGGTGTGGATAAAGGGAAAGGCGTGCAGTACGCGTGATTTTTTTCAGCCTATCCCTAATAGGTTGTTTTGTTATTTTCCTATTTTGGTATTTTAAATCATTATGTACAAGTTTTGAAAATATAAAGTTGAAATGAACTCTAGTAATGTAATTAATATTAAGTACTTTTGCTATTGTTACATTATTCCGCTTATCTTGTTTTGTTGCACTCTAAATACTATAAAGGTTTCAATGTTAAGGCTTAACAATAGTTGACAAGTTTGACTGAGGAGTAGAATTGTCTAACTATTGTGTCGGTCAGTCCGCCCCTAGAAGGTTTTGAAAGGGGTCTCGACAATGTTGGTATCAGAGCCGACAAATTTTTATTTTTTTTTCTTTTCAAAGTTGGAATTAAGCGAAAATATGAGTCCAAAAGTTCTATTTTTCAAAACTTACTTTCGAATATATATTGTAGGTAGTGGTAAAATAGGCTTTAGGGGGTGGTATGTTGCAATGTTTGACATTGACAAATGATTGTATGAATTGCAGACTAAGATGCCACCTAGACATGGTACACCATGGCAGGTACTGCAAGATCTTGCTCCTCCGTGAGATCCTATACTACGACCTATACCACCACCACCTGCCGAGCTTGATATGTATCGACGGCTCAAAGATCTTATTCGGGCCCGAGGGGAGTTGTTCCAATCCTCTAGCTCTGTACTTCATCAGATGATTGATGGCGATGTGGCTACTATGCAATGACCAGCACCTCCTGCAGCTCCTACTCCGCCAGTAGTTGAGCCAGCTGATGAGGATGATGATGATGATGAGTCTAAAGAGGAAATTGAGGCTCCTCATAGGCACCGCAGAGAGAAACAAAGGAAGGAAATTTCACATGAGAGATTATTGAAGAAGTTCATGGACTTGAAACCCCAGTCATATTAGGGTGGTGCTAATCTCGAGCAAGCAAAAGACTGGTTGTTGAATGTTGAGAAGATAACATGGTAGATGAAGCTATCTGAAGAGAATCAGGTGTTGTTCTTTACCCATACCTTAGAGGGTGATGCCACTAGATGGTGGTTATCAGTTTTAGCCGCTAAGCGTCTAGTTGAGACATGATTTCGAGAGTTATTTTTGGAGACCTTTGTTCTTGCTTCTACCAAAAAGCAAAAGAAGATGGAATTCTTGGCATTGCAATAGGGAAAGATGACAGTCAAGGAGTACACCTACAGATTCATTCATCTAGAGTCTTATGTTCCATGGCTGATTGCTACTAAAAGAAAGGGTTGGATTCTATCGTCAAGGGTTGAACACTGATATTCGACGGGCGATACACAGTTCTAGTCTTGAGTCGCTGAAGTGCCGAGCTTTGAGATATGAGGCGAACAGTAAGGATGAGCCCGTACAGTTGTAGATTGTGCCAGGAAATAACATGCAGATTCCAGCACAGACTCCTAGTTATCAGGGATAGTGGTAGAAGAATAGAGGTTATAGGAAGAGGAAACTTGTTATGGGATCGACTACCAGCCCCTAGACCCAGTCTACCATGACGATGGTGGTTGCTGCCACCCCTGTTTACACATTTGAGCCACACGTGGTAGTACAGCCAAGTAGCGGGGGTCGCAAAGGAGACCGAGGTAGGGGAGGCAAAGGCTTTGAGTATAGGTCACTTGTACTGGTAATACATATGGGCCAGCCGACACAGACAGGACAAGTTGTACAAAGATAGCCTTTCACCTGTTATCAGTGTGGGTAGATTGGGCACAAGAGATCCGAGTGTCCTACTTTATCAGCCCAACCAATGGCTCAGCAGGGATATAGAGAGAGAGCCCAGGCAGTCACTCATCCTGATCCAGAGGCTACCAAGACTTTGATAGAAGGTACCGTCTCTATTTTAGATTCCACTTTATATGTGTTGATTGATGTTGGCTCTACGTTATCATTTGTATCTGGACCTACTGTTGATAGATTGAAACTTAGACCAGTTAGTGCATCCATTTGGATAGTATTAAGTACTGCCACTGGGGAACGTGTTTACCCCGATATGGTCCGTGAGCATTGTGTGATTCATATCGGTGACCTAGAGACAATGGTAGATCTGTGTTTTAGAATTTTTGGAGTATGATTCCCTTCTAGGCATGGACTGGCTTGCCACTTATCACACTTGTGTTGATTGTTATGCTAAGCGTGTAGTATTCCAGATCCCAAATCGATGTGTAGTGGTGTACCAAGGTAGAGGTTCAGATAAACCTAGCACCCAGGGCAGATTAGCGAACCCCAAGGAAATGCATGCTTTAGTTAATGTGGTTTTCGCAGATACTGATGAACCTTCCAAGCCGAGACTTGGGGATATTACTATGGTATGTGAGTTCCCTAAGGTATTCCCTAATGATCTACTCAGCTTGCCTCCTAAGCAAGAGATTGATTTTTTCATTGAGTTGGTCTCGGGGGCTGAGTTAATCTCAATAGCTCCTTATTTTATGGCACCTAAGGAGTTACAAGAGTTGAAGGTTCAGTTAGAAGAATTACTAGGCAAAGGTTTTATTTAACCTAGCATGTCACCCTGGGGAGCTTCTATGTTGTTTGTAAGGAAGAAAGATTGAAGTCTTCACTTGTGCATCAATTATAGACAGTTGAATAGGGTAACTATGAAAAATAAGTACCCTCTCCTTGATGATTTGTTTGATCAGCTGAAGGGTGCTAGAGTATTCTCGAAGAACGATTTTTGTTCAGGGTACCATCAGCTTGTGTTAGGGAGGAGGATGTACCAAAGACAGCTTTTCGAACTCACTATGGGCACTATAAGTTTCTAGTTATGCCATTTGGCGTACGGAATGCTCCAGCGATGCTCATGTACTTGATGCAGCGAGTGTTCAAGCCTTATCTTGATCAGTTTATGATAATATTCATTGATGACATTCTGGCTTACTCAAGGTCCAAAAAAGATCATGCAAAACATCTTAGAGTAGTCTTACAGACTCTGAAAGAACATCGCTTGTATGTAAAGCTGAGTAAGTATTACATCTGGTTGATAGAGGTTAAGTTTTTGGGTCATGTGGTTGGAGCGAAAGGTATCTCTGTTGATCCGGCCAAGGTCGAAGCGATTGTTGATTGGCCTAGACCAACCACAGTGACCGAGATTCGTAGTTTTTTGGGTTTAGCAAGTTACTATCGAAGATTTGTACAAAATTTCTCCCGCATCGTAACACCGATGACTAAGCTAACCTAGAAGAATGTACCATTCGTATGGATCAATAGCTGTGAGCGTGCCTTTCTTGAGCTTAAACAAAGGTTGACAGCCACGCCAGTTCTTGTTTTGCTAGAACCAGGTCAAGAGTTAGTGATTGATACTGATGCATCAGGAATAGGCCTTGGTTGTGTATTGATGCAAAATGACAGGGTAATAGCTTATGCTTCCAGATAGTTAAAGGTTCATGAGAAGAATTACCCTGTCCATGATCTAGAACTAGCAGCTATTGTTTTTGCGCTCAAGATTTGGCGGCATTACCTCACATTGTATTTGGATCACAAGAGCCTAAAGTATCCATTTTCTTAAAAGATCTTAATATGAGGCAGTGGAGGTGGATGGAATTGCTAAAAGATTATGACTTTAGTATCAAATACCATCCTGGGAAAGTTAATATTGTGGCTGATGCACTTAGCAGGAAACAGGTCGAGACTGCCTGTATGGCTAGACAAATGTATTAGGAGTGGAAGATGATTGATTTTGCGAAAGTGATGAGTATCCACGAGACTTTGACTGAGACGAGAGTTAGTGCACAGATGAGACCCCAACCGATTCTGCTTGCTGAGACCATGGAGGTCTAGCCTCATGATGTTGATTATGTGATGTTCCGAGAGTGAGCGGATGACACTTCTTGTGTGGAGTGGTTGATTGACATTGATGGTGCACTAAGGTTTAGGGGATGATTGTGGGTACCAGCTGACCGTCACCTGTGATAGGGAGTACTAGCAGAGTTGCATCGTTCGAGGTATACCGTTCATCCAGGCACCAATAAGATGTACTAGGATGCTCGACATACTTATTGGTGGCCGAGGATGAAACGAGATATTGCAGCCTTTGTGCAAAGATTTGAAATGTGCTAGCAGGTTAAGGATAAGCACCAGAGACCCAGTGGTTTATTGTAGCCCTTGGCTATTCCTAAGTGGAAATGGGAGCTATGGACTTTGTGATGGGATTACCTCAGACTCAACGTAGACATGATGTTATTTGGGTCATTTTGGACATACTGAGTTCATTTCCACCTGATTCATACTAGAGACTCGGTTGAGAGACTGGGTCAATTGTATATCCGCGAGATCGTGAGATTACATGGGATCCTAGTGTCCATTGTGTCTAATAGAGATGTTCAATTTACATCCCATTTTTGGCAGACCTTGCGGAGTCAGTTGGGGACTAGAGTAAACTTGAGCACAACCTTCCATCCACAGATTGATGGCCAGTCTGAGAGAGTGATCCAGATTTTGGAGGATATGTTCCATGCATGTGTCCTTGATTTTGGTGGTAGCTGGAAAGATCATTTGGCATTGTGTGAGTTTGCATATAATAACAACTACCATGCAAGTATTGGCATGGCACCGTTTGAGGCATTATATGGTCGTACTTCTCGATCGCTAGCTTGTTAGGCCAAGGTTAGTGACATAACCATTTTGGGCCCTACTTTTGTACAGGTGCAAAATGAGAAAATCCAACAAATTCGTCAGAACATGAAGGCAGCTTAGGATCGACAGAAGAGTTATGCGGATAACAGGAGAAAGATCCTTGAGTTTGAAGTTGGTGATCATGTACTACTTTGGATTTCTCCTCGGAAGGGGCAGACTCGTTTTGGTGTTTCAGGGAAACTCGCTCTGAGATACATTGATAAGGAAAAGAAATAATAGGTAGGAGCTTAATTGATAAGGAAAAGAAATAATGATAAGTGAATGAAATGATTATGGGCTCATTGGGTTGAAAAATCAAAATTATTATTTAGTGGATAACCTTAGGTGAGTTGGATTGATAATTACAAAATAAATAAATAAATAACTAATAACAAGGTAATCTAAGATGATGTGGAATAGATAATGAAAGAAAATAAATTAATAGAAATTGATTTAATAAAGAGATAATATGAATAATAAGGAGATAATAAAGAGATAATGATGAACCACTATTTTTGACTTCTTTGGCTAATGGGACCCACCATATTTTTGCTATAAATACCCCCTCCCATTCTCTTATTATACTCATCCTCACTTGCTCTAATTTTCATCCGAGAATCAATAGAAAAAAAAAGGGAGGAAAGGAAATCAAGAGAAAAAGGAAAAGGACAAAAAAATGAAGGGAATAAAGAAAAGAAAAGAGAAAAAAAAACGAAGGGAAGAAAGAAAAGAAAAAGAGAGAAAAACAAAAGAAAAGAAAAAAGAAAAAAAAGAGGAAAGAAGAGTTGCTCATTTTCGAGGATTCGACATTTTGGGCAAATCACTTTTCCTTCTTTTCAATTCTGAATTATTATAAAAATTATGAATTCCAGTTTTATAATATAGTTTTATTAAATGTATTAATTTATTGCACGATCCAAAATTAGGACATATCTTCCTTAGATATAAAACTATACAATATATATATATATATCATTGTGTTCAGATTTACGAATAAAATACAAATATGTATAGTATTTGTACCCTCGTGAACTCTATGAATGTTTATGATAATTGAAAGTCAACACATACAGGGTATGCCTATTAGCACTGAAATTTGAGTTGGAAGTACTGAAATGACTAGAATAAAATTCTGAACTCAATGACATTAAAATTAAGATTTTTGAAGATTACTAGGTATATTAAATTTGTGTTTATGCAATTAGAGGAAAAAATGTATAAATTAATATTATATATATATATATAATTGATTATGTAATGTTATAAATATAACATTATCTATAATTAATGTTGTATAGCATTATGAATTACTTCACATGAAAAAATACATAATATAGAAAATAATTAATTTTTTATTTATTGTATATTACAACAATTTGTGAAGACATTGCATAGTATATGCCAAAAGCAGAATATGTGTTAACAGTGTGAGCTTTAGGTACTTGAGTTTGATATCAGGAGACACAACTAGTGACCAGGAGAGCGTTGGCAGTCGATCTAGTTTGTGAGTAGTAATTTGATGTATATATTTAATATTTTATTCTACTTATGCTTGTTGCACAGTTGTGTGCCACATGCATTGCATATTGCATTAAGATGAGGCCTCTTGGGGGGACTCGTGTTTGGGTTTTGCCAGGGACAAAATCCACTATCCAGTCAACTCTTTGTGTAGGCGAGGTGTCAAAATGTGGGACAATATCTGTTCAATAACATTGGCCACCATGCCATTCTAAGTGAGACGACCTAAGATATGAGTATAGATCTTGAGATGTGCCGACTTGGCCTCAGGATGTGTAACACCCCAACCCCTGCATCTTTTAAGCAGTGTACATTGCCACCGTTCTCATGACACTGGGCTTAACAAAATGGCGGGTTGGGCCGGTGCTACATTACAAGCAACACACACTTGTTCTTTTCTTTTCAATATCTCATGCCTTTGTACAAAATTCAAGAATACAAAACTTTCAATAAAATCAAGACAAATTAAAAGAGATAAAAAAATTCAAACTATTTTATTCATAATAGAAATCGAGAGTACTAAACTCTTTAAAAAAAATAACTAGTTGTTACAGCAGAAGACTTCAAAATACTTTTTAGTAGAAAAGCATAAAAAACTTTGGGCAACATGCCCTAAAAATTCAAAAAATATAATACTATAGACACTTTCTAAGAAACTATCTATATTCAACTGCTCCATGTGTTCATGTTCCTGAAAAATAAGAAAGGAAGGAGTGAGCACATAGCCCAGTGGATCCTTTTCGAACGACCATCTTTCAAATTCAAACCAATAACACATTTATAATTCAAACACTTGCATACATTATGCGTTTCAAGCATCATTTTTGTTTAAACTTGAGATTTTAGAACAAAAGGGTTTTTAAGCCCTTAATGTTCTTAACAAAGTACCTCCTTAGAGTGAAATATAGCTCTTAATGTTCTTAACAAAGTACCTCCTTAAAGTGAAATATAGCTCTTCTTAGCCAATTTCATTGGACTTTTGGACTTCAAGGGAACTTAGCCACCAACCAAGTACTTTGCTCTTAAAACCATATGAACTAATCATATGAAAAAAACATTCATAGCAACCCACATGTTTACTATGATGGTACGTGGTTATTTTCACCATCTTCTTTTATTAATTCTTGAATCATCAATTAAACTTCAAAATATAAGCATTATGAAAATCAAATCATGGAACATCCATAATCATACGTCGTTCCTTAAAATAAAACCTAAGCATGATACTGTACATGGCATGATCATTATGAATGCATAAATTCAAAAAAGAATCGAATATGAAACTGAAATATGTTTTAGAATACTAGAACTGAAATTATTTTAATTTCAAAAATCAAACAAGCAATGAACATGCTAACAATTCAAATAAGAAAAAGGGTGTTAGAAAAATCACTTCCACCTTGTGATGCTTTCTTCTTGAATTTCGACAGCAATTCCCCCCACGTACTAATGCCAATGAAGATTGCCCAATTTAATTCCCTAATTCAAGAGCTTCTCACACACATAAGAAGGGAAAGATGGAAAAAGGTACCAAGAAGAAGGCTATGAGAAAACAAGAGGAGCATTCAACTCTTATTTTTTGGAATGAATGAAATTATGAGCCTAGGGGGTTTATATAAGTTTTCCAAGGGAGAAATTAGAAAGTTTTGTGTCCTTTTTTTAATAAAACACCCTAATTCTTCATAATTTCGTACTTTCTAATTTTTGAAGCAAAATGAGTATTTTTCAAAATTTTTTCGAATTTTAGAAATATTTTTCAGAATTTAGAAACTATTTTTCAGAATTTTTGGATTTTTTCGTATTTTTCGTTATTTTTTTGATAATTTTCGTAATTTAAATTTTGGATTTAATCCGGTTCTTAGAATTTTCCTCGAGACACGCATTCGATTTTGATCGAAACTGTTGGATTGATCTCGGATCAATCAACAGAAATCAGATTCTCGATCTCAGCCGTTGGATTTCCTCGAGCTCATCAATGTTCGTGATCTAATCACGCGGCTTTGATCTGAACCGTCCGATGATCCTTGAGCACAATACTGTTCGCGATCTCTCAACATGGCTTAGATCTCGACCGTTGGATGATCCTCAATCACAGTGTGCAGATTTGATTTTGCGATCAACGAACTCTCTTCTGGTCGCACGATCATCCTTGAGTTACGTACATGGATCTCTGGCCATTTGATCTTGATGATCCAATGCTCTCGTGCATATGTGCGGTTCTAATCTTGGCCGTTAGATGGTGAGATCGATTCCAGATCTACAGTTTGCAATATTTTGAGTTTATTTTTGATTTTTCAAATGAATTTCTTGCTTTCTTTTCGGATTTTTTTCAAATCTCGATCCCAATTGACTTTCTAATCCTATTTTCTTAAAAATTGCACATATCCTTGTGTTTTTGGCTATGATATCCCATTTTATGCATCATAATGATACTTTTCTTCCAAAAATCCACTAAATTGATTTTTATTCCTCACTTGGGTAACTAGGACATGCCAAAATTTTCATTCATCAATTATGTACAATTTTCTAAGTAAAAATTCAAATTTCTTATGAATTTTTTGAGATGTTACAATCTATCCTCCTTAGAAAAAATTTCGTCCTCGAAATTAGTACACATTTAGGTATTCCTTGTGAAAAGATGCAGGCACTTAGTCCTCATCTGGCTTTCAAGTTCCCATGTGGCTTCTTCTACCCCGTGATGTTTCCATAATACCTTTACTAATGGGATATCCTTTGTTCTTAGATTCTGTACCTTGTGGTCAAGGATTCTAACTGCTATTTCCTGGTAGGTAGCATCATCTTGAATATTCACTTCCTCCCACTGAATGATGTGAGAGGGGTCAGGTTCATATTTCCTCAACATGGATACATGGAATACGTTATGTGTTGAAGTCATCCGGTTTGGTAGGTCCAACTCATAAGCACATTCCTCGATTCTTCTAAGTATTTCAAAGGGTCCGACAAACCTTGGAGATAACTTCCCTTTGAATCCGAACCTTTTGATACCCTTTTGAGGACTGATCTTCAGAAATACTTTGTTCCCAACTTGAAACTCTAACGGTCTTCTCCTTTTGTCTGCATAGCTCTTTTGATGGCTCTGCACAGTAGTCAACCTCCTTTGTATTAACTTGACTTGGTTGCTCGTTTCTTCCACCATGTCTAGCCTAGTTAATACTTGATCTTCAAGTTCAGCCCAACAGGTAAGTGATCTGTAGGGTCTTCCATAGAGAGCTTCGAATGGAGCCATTTTTATGCTTGCCTAATAATTGTTGTTATAGGTAAACTCTGCCAAGTGTAAATACTTGCTCCAGTTCCCCTTGAAGTCTAAAACGCAAGACCTCAACATATCTTCCAAAATCTGGATAACTCTATCAGATTGACCATCTGTCTGAGGGTGAAAGGCTGTACTCATGGTAAGCTTAGTACACATCTCCTTCTGTAGACTCTGCGAGAACTGTGAAGTGAAGCTTGAGTCTCTGTCAGACATGTTAATCTTGGGTACACCATGAAGTCTGACGATTTCTTTCACATTGATTTCTCCTAACTTGCTCACTTGGTCTGTGGATCTGATTGGCAAAAAGTGAGCCATTTTGGTGAGACGGTCAACTATTACCCAAACGGTGTCTTCTCCTTTTTGGTTCCTGGGTAAACCACTGATGAAGTCCATGGCAATGTTATCCCACTTCCATTCAGGGATTGGGGGTGGTTATAACATTCTAAAGGGTTTCTGGTGTTCTGCTTTCATTTGTTGGCATGTTAAGCACTTAGAGACATATTTGGCTATGTCCCTTTTCATTCCTCTCCACCAGTAGGTTTTCCTAAGGTTCTGATACATCTTATCCCCACCAGGGTGCATGGTATACTTAGTTTGATGAACTTCATCAAGTATGACCTGCTTGTTCTGTCCTTGCTGAGGTATACATATCTTTTCCTCGAGCCTTAGGATGTTTTCAGTATCCATCCTGAAGTTAGTATGCTTTCCTTTCGTAACTCCTTCAATTAGTTGAGCAAGCCACTTGTCTTGTTTCTGTTCATCCCTGATCTGATGTAATAGGTCCGGTTGGCAAGACATATTGTAAAGATAGGCTTCTTTCTCGTTAAGGTTTACACCCAACCTAAAATCTTTAATCAACTGGTACATATGACTTTTTTCTTCTTCCTGTTTGTTGAACTTCCTACTCAAGGCATTGGCCACCACATTGGCATTCCCTGGATGGTAGTGCAATTAAAAATCATAGTTTTTCAAGAATTCCATCCATCTCCATTGCCTGAGGTTCAACTCCTTCTGGATGTAGATGTACTTCAAGCTCTTGTGATTTGAAAACAGCTCAAATTTCTCACCATAAAGGTAGTGTCTCCAAATCTTTAGGGCAAACACAATGGCCGCTAGCTCTAGGTCGTCACTAGGGTAATTTTTCTCATGGACCTTTAGTTGTCTCCAAGCATAAGTGATGGCATTCTTTTCTTGCATTAGGACTGCGCCCAATCCACTCAGTGAGGCATCAGTATACAGTGTGTACGTAACACCAGGAGTCAGGGTAATTAGAACAGCAGCTGTAGTCAATCTTGTCTTCAGTTCTTGGAATGACTGTTCACATTTCTCATCCCACTGGAACTTAACTCCTTTTCTGGTCAACTTAGTCATAGGTTCTGCCAACTTGGAAAAGTCTTTAATTAACCTTTTGTAGTAGCCTGCTAAGCCCAATGAACTTCTGATTTCTGTTACTGTCTTGGGTTACTTCCAATTCATAACAACTTCCACTTTCTCCAGATCTACAGATATGCCTTTTGTTGACACAACGTTGCCGAGGAACTTGACAGTTTCCATCCAGAACTCACACTTACTAAATTTAGCATATAGCTGGTTCCTTCTGAGAGTTTCCAACACAATTCTCAAGTGTTTTAGGTGTTCAACTTCTAACTTAGAGTAAATTAGGATATCATCCACGAATACCACTACAAACTTGTCAAGATACTGTCTAAACACTCGGTTCATCAAATTCATAAAGGCTGCTAGGGCATTGGTCAAACCAAAGGGCATCACAATGAACTCGAAGTGTCCATATCTTGTTCTAAAGGCTGTCTTGTGGATGTCAGACTCTCGAATCCTCAGTTGATGGTATCCTGAGTGGCTCCTCGTAATTGATCAAGTAGGTCATCGATCCTTGGTAAAGGATATTTATTCTTTACTGTAGCTTGATTCAACTTCCGGTAGTTTGACCCACAGTTGCAAGGAACCATCCTTCTTTTTCACGAATAGTACTAGGGCTCCCCAGGGTGATTCACTCGGCTTGATGAAACCTTTCTCCCTGAGCTTGTCCAGTTGAGTTTTCAGCTCAATTAGTTCTACTGGCGCCATTCTATAAGGAGGTATGGCTATAGGGTTGGTTCTAGGGTGAAGTTCAATCTTGAACTCTAATTCTCTAGCTGTTGGTAGTCTAGGTATGTCATTTCGGAATACATCCTCGTACTCACTGACTATAGCTAGGTCGTGAATATTCTTCAAGTTAGTTGGTTCTTCTTTAGAGAGTTCTTCGAATTCATCCGTCTGCTTCAAACAATTTAGCAAGGCTAGGGTTGGACTCCTTGGTAGTCTCTGCACATCCCCATTGATTTTAAAGATCTCCCCAGAAGGTAATGTTATGGTTACCGGTCTCTTAGGACAATCTATCTGGGCTTGGTATTGGTCTAACAATCCATCCCCAAGATCACATCATATCCATAGAAAGGTAAGGTACATAGGTCAATTGTTAAGAGTTTATCCCCAAACCTCAAGTCACAACTACACATTCCTTTTGAAGTCACTGTGGTCCCTATTGGTGTGGACACATTCAAAGTCACAGGAATTGTTTTTGTCACAAGTTGTAACCTATCAGCTAGTTTTTCAGAGATAAAAGATTTTGAGGCACCCGAGTCAAACAACAGTCTCACAACAATGTTAAACAATATGGAACATACCTTCTATTGCAGGGACCTGGTCTTCTTGGGTCTCAACCATGAACATTCTAGCCTGGTTCTGACCACGGCCCTGGTTTTGCCCTTGATGGGCATTCTGATTCTATTTGGCTTGAGATCGCCCATTCTGACTTCCCCCCTGAGTATTCTATTGTTGCTGCTGGGAAGCTTGAGCTGGTGCAGTTGGGCAATTTTTCGCCAATGACCCTTCTGCTTGCATACAAAACACAATCCTAGCCTCTTAGCTTCTTCCCTTAACTCGTCTTTGTTCTGCCCCTATTTCTAGGTTTGTGGTGCCTTTCCACCACTCTTAGTCTTTTTTTTGGGTTCTCTATTTCATTACTAGGCCTCTTGTTCTTTTCCTCTCAACCTTTGTTCTAAGTTGAGTTCATGCCCTAGAACCCTATGTGTCTTTAAGCTTAGAGTCAGAATCACTTTTTTGAATCTCAATCTTGAGATCCTGAGCAAACCAATTATTTTTCATTCTTTCTTCTTAGATCAGCTCCCGAGAGAACTTATCCAATTTAGCAAACTTTCTCTCGTACTTAGCTATAGTCAAGTCCTTCTGATTCAACTTGATGAAGTCCTCTTGTAGCTTCCACAGTGTCATCTCCGAAAAGAACTTTTCATGGAAGACCTCTTTGAACTCTTCCCAGCTAATCTTTTCAACGTCAATCTTTGTTTTAGCAAACATTCGTACTACCATGACTCTAGATTTAGTTTTTAGGTTCTCGATTTGTTCAGTGGCCTAAAGTCTTTCTTCTAGGTTCTTTTCATGTATGGCTACAGGATGTGGTCTCAAAGCAAATAAACATTACAACATGCATATCACATAATCATACAATCATGCTAGCACAGTAAGGTTTCAAGCTTCCACCTAAGCTTTTAGGTTCAAGTGTCCCATACCACTCTACCCCTTCCACTTAGGCTTTCACTCAGAACAGAGCCACACCCATACAATTTCGCAAATTGCTCGATAACTAAGGTTCTCGAGCCCACTATACTCAACTGTCCCATACCAGCGAGCATAGAGAAACCCATTATGCCAGAGTTACCGATCATTCACCACACATGGTCCATCATTCTCCAAGTCCAGGCTTCCTCCATAACTCCGAATTCCTATGCATCCTATACTACATAGAAACCGAAAATTATAGGAGCTTCCCGGTTTTGTGTCCTGATCAAACAATTTTCTATTTTCACACAAGTTTTCAGTCTCTAGCCTATGTCCTAGAATTTTATGCTTTTGATCCACTGTGCCACCCATGGCTACACCCGTTTTTACGTAAGGTCTTTTCTCTGGACCTAGGGTTCAGTTCTGGTTGACTTACAACCTCTGTCTAGTCAAGATACCACCTTTGACATCTTTTTTTTTTTTACTTTTAATCAATTCTTTGCCTTAATTTTCCACCTTCTAATTTTTTTTATCGAAATAAAAGTATTCTTCAACTTCGACTACTCATATAAGCTGGTGGGACAACCTCCAGATTGGGCAGCGAGGCCAAAGTCTGCTTAGCAACCATGCTTTTTAGGGCAGGATAACCCACCTCCCTTTCAATGTTTAACTTTACTCGGGTCAAGGCTTACCCACTATCAGCTTAACTTGTAGTATTTGTATCCAAACAAAAACATATTCAAAACATGTATTTCATTTTTTTATAAGCACTTTCTAAAACGTTCATCAATTTCAAAAATAGAAGGTAGGGCATTCTAAATTCAATTCAATTTAATTCAAGGTGAAACCCTAATTTGGGTTTTTGATTCGTGTCAAGCAATTAACGTTTAACTTTCTATCTCTAGCCTAATCAACACATGTTTAGGCTTGATTTTCTATTTTAAGCCCAAGCACCTAAAGCCTTGACTCTGATACCTCTTTTGGTATCAGAGTAACTTTCTATTCTTGGCCCAACAACTAATGCTTAGGCTCTGATAACACCCCAACCTCGTATCGTTTAAGCAGTGTGCATTGCCACCAATCTCTTGACAGTAGACTTAACAAAACGACGAGTCGGGCCGGTACTACATTACAAGCGACACACACTTGTTCTTTTCTTTTCAATATCTCATGCCTTTGTATAAAATTCAAGAGTACAAAACTTTCAATAAAATCAAGGCAAATTAAAAGAAATAAAGAAATTCAAACTATTTTATTCATAATAGAAATTGAGAGTACTAAACTCTTTAAAAAAATAACTAGTTGTTACAACAGAAGACTTCAAAATACTTTTCAGTAGAAAAACATAAAAAAAACTTTGGGCAACATGCCCTATGTAATACCCCATAATTTTGTAAAATAATTTAAAATAAATACAATAAGTTAAATAAATTAATTTCAAAGTTTTTAGGAAATTTTTGGTGCAAATTGTGGTTTGGCACATGAAAACTAAAATATATTAGAGATATGATAAAAAAAATTAAGTAAATAAGACCTTAATTTGATAATTAAATGAAAATGTAGTGTACATGTATTTATAAAAAATAAATAAAGCATTATTAGTATATAATTACATAAATTATTATCTGAAAATGAAATATGAAATAAATAAAAATACATAGAAATGAGAAATATAGATTATTTAATTATTGGCATGAAAAATATTAAGAAAATAAAAAAAATTAAATAAATGTAATATTAAATAATTAGAACGAGAAAAATATTAGCAAATCATCAAAATAGAAAGGAATACACAAGAAAATAAAGTTTATATCATTTAGAAAGTGTCTAATTGACAAAATTTCGGATAATAGCAACTTAGAAAAGAATTTGGTAATTAGAAACTGCATCTAACGATCCAAAACGAATCTGTAAAATCCAACGAATGAGACTGAAGTCCAAAATGGCACCCAGGAGCACCGAATCACCAAGATTGAACGGCTCATGATCGATCATCTCAATCCAACGGTCCACATCACAGGCGCAGAAGTTAATCGCGAATGAGATCCGAAAACGGAACACGAGGACGATCTGCACAATTCAACAGTTCACAACATGGATGCAAGATCGTGATCGTGAACGTGTGCATTGATCGAGGTTGATCAACGGCCCAGAAAAGCGCGTTCCATCAATCGCGAACCGAGTACTGCGATCAAGGTTGATCAGACGTCCCAGATCTCACCCGCCTGATCTCAATCGCGAGCCCAGTGCTGCGATCGAGGAGATCCAATGGCTGATGTTCCACCCACCTGATCTTGATCACGAACGCAATCTCGAGGACAATCCTACGGTCCCGATTAAATGCTCTGAATTAATTAACAAAAATCCGAAAAGAAATTTGATTTAATCAATAAAAAAAAATCTGAAAATTGGTTTCTAAATTCCCAAAAATTTCCAAAAAAAATTTCCTTCTAATCTCCTATGCTTGTAGGGCACAAAATTTTGAAGAAATGGCAAGTTTCCCACAAGATGACACCCCAAACTTGCCATTCTCCACTCTTTTGAACTCTATATAAACACCCCCTATGCTCACAATTCATCTCATCCCAATTCAAGAGCATACTAGTCCCTCTTGAATCTCTCTAGCCTTCTTCTTGGAAATCCCCTTAGTTCTTGAGTGATCTTGAACTATTCTT
>JAJIYU010007669.1:0-18914 GCA_030144865.1 Tinospora cordifolia | reverse complement strand
TTGAATTTATTCTAAGGCATGTGGTATTGAAAAATAGAAAGTCAAGTGTGTGTCGCTTGTAAAGTAACACCGGCTCGACCCGCCAATTGGTTAAGTCCACCGTCAAAAGGAATGGTTTAAAGAACGTGGGGTTTGGGGTGTTACAGGAAATCTATCTGAGCTTGGTACTGGTCTAACTAATCTATCCCCAAAATTACATTATAGCCATAAAAAGGTAAAGTACATAGATTAACCGCTAAGAGTTTATCCCCAAATCCTAGGTCACAACTAAAGATTCTTTTTGAGGTAACAATGGTCCCTATTAGTGTGGACACATTCAAAGTTATGGGTAGTATTTTGTCACAAGTTGTAACCTATCACCTAGTTCTTCAGAGATAAAAGACTTAGAGGCACCCGAGTCAAACAGTAGTCTCACAACAACATTAAACAAATGAAATGTACCTTCCACTACAGGGACTTAGTCTTCTTGAGCCTTAATAGCAAACATTTTAGCCTAGTTCTACCCATGGCCCTGGTTATGCTCCTAATTGGCATTTGGCTGTTGTTGCCTCCCTTAAGGATGACTATTTTAACATTCTCCTTACTGTGGTTGTTGCTAAGGAGCCTGAGTCAATGCATTTGGACAATTTATAGCAAGATAACACTTCTGTCTGCACACAAAGCACAACCCTTACTTCCTTACTTGTTAATGTGACCTGTCCTTAGCTTTCTCTTGTCTTTGAGGTACCTTCCCATCACTCTTAGTTTTCTTCTATGCCCCATGATCTCTTTCATTCCTAAGTCTCTTATTCTTTCCCCTCACTCGTTGTTCTAGGCAAGCTCTTGTTCGAGTGTTAGGGCCTTATCTACAATGTCTAGTAAGTTTTTTGCCTAGTGTCTTCACTATCTTTTGGATCTCTATGTTGAGACCCTGTGCAAAACAATTTGCCTTTATTCTCTCCTCCCAGATCATATCTGGTGAGAATTTGGCTAGTTTAGTGAATTTTCTTTCATATTCAGCTACAGTCATATCTCTTTGGTTCAACCAGATTAAATCTTCCTTTAGCTTGCTCAAGGTTGCCTCTAAAAAGAACTTTTCATAAAAAATCTTTGCGAATTTCTCCCAACTTATAACATCAACATCTGTGTTGGGGTCCATTCTCATCATTTTCCACCAACTTCTAGCCAGTCCCCTGATGTGGTGTGTGGCCAGTGACACCCTTCTTGACCCAGTTACCTTCAACACATTCAGATGTTCATCCATCTCTTGATGCCAATGGTCTGTCGTGATATAGTCAGTTGTTCCTTCAAAGTGTGGAGTGTGGAGCTTCTATAGCCCTATTAACATCTTCTTTTGTTTCTCATCATCCAAATCCTACTTAGCCCTCTGACATTTGGGAGCTTGGGCCAAAGGTGATGGCTGATGAACTTGGATGGGTTCAGGTAATTGAGGCTAAGGTACTGCCTGAGGGAGTGTTTGGGGTACAACCCTCATCAGTTGATCCATAACCCTTTGAGCGACTTCATTTATAATATTCTCTATTCGAGCCTCCATGCAAACAGGTATTTCATGATCCCTTATTCTGTCTCATTAGAAGTGGTGAATTAGGAAGCATATCTTCTTGTTCCAGCCATTGTCTACAAATCGAGTAGATTTTCAGTATCGAACATTCATACTATCATGAGCCTAGATTCACGTCTCCAGGTTCTCGATTTGTTCAGTAGCCTAACAGTTTATGCTTCTAGGTTTTTTTTTTGTTCTTGAGCATGGGATTTGGTTTCATATGACATACATATAAATAAATCAAGCATGCTCTTCGAACAGTCATACAATCAAGCAATTTCACACTATCATAGCAAAATTTCAAGCTTCCATCTAAGCCTCTAGGTTCAATTGTCCCATACTACTCTTGCCTTTGCACTTAGACTTCCACTCAGAAAATTGTCACACCCAATCAATTTTGCAAATGTCTTCACAACTAAGGCTTTTCGAGCCCCACAATACCTTACTGTCCCCTACCAGCCAAGAATAGGGCAACAAGTTCTTCCAAAGTTACTAATCATTCACCAAACATGGTCCGTCATTCTCCAAGTCAAGGTTCCCTCTGTACCCCAAATTCCTATGCATCCCATACCACATAGAAATCAGAGATACAAAATCTACTCAATCTTATGTCCTGAACAAACAAGTGTTTTGTTCTTACATGTTTTAAGTTTCTAACCTTTGTCCTGAAATTTTATTGTTTTGATCCATTGTTCCACTTATGCTTTTACCTAAGGTCACTTCCCCAGACTTAGGGTTTCAATCTGGTTAACTCACAACCTTTGTTTAATCAAGGTACCACCTTGGGCATCTTTTTCAACTTCTATTCAATTTGTTGCCCTAATTTGTCACGTTCTATTTTTCTTTTATAAAACGTAAAGGTTTTTTTCAACTTAGACTATTCGTATGAGCTAGTGGAACAACATCCAGATCGAGCAGCCAAACTGGTGTCTATTTAACAACAGTGCTTTCTAGGGCATGATAACCTACCTCCATTTCAATGTTTAACTTTACTAAGGACAAGGCTTACCCACTATTACCTCAACTTGTAGTCTTTGTATCAAAAAAATATATTTCAAAACTTATCTTTCTTTTTTGAAAACATTTTCCAAAACAATTTTCAATTTCAAAGTAGAAGGTAGGGCATTCTAATTTCAACTCAAAGTGCAAGTCAAACTTAATTGAGCTAATACTTCTAAATCTAATACCACCATTGGTATAAAATAAAACTTTCTAATTCTAGCCCAATAGCACATGTTTTGGCTTGACTTTCTATTTCTAGCCCAAAGCATCTAAAGCCTAGGCTCTGATACCACGCTTGTAACACGTCAACCACTAAGACTTTGGTTTAATTCTAACGACAAAGTGGGCTTGGCCAATGTTACATTACAAGTACACAATTAGACTTTCTATTTCAATTATCTAATGCCTTAATGGCATTCAAGAATACTAAACTCAAAGTTAAAAATCAAATTAAATAAGGCAATAATACAAGATATAAAAGAAATTCAAAGTATTATTAATTTAATAAGGTGGAGTACATAACTCAATCCTAAAAAGAAACTACAAAAGTGGAATATTCAAAACTTGTGCAATATTCACGATCTTCATGCAAGTCAATTTCTTGAAAAGTAAAGGAGGGGCGAGCACATAGCCTAGTCGATCATTCTTAAACACTTAAGTTAATAATTCAAGTTTTTGGTTATAGTTGACATTAAGATTGAAAATGGGCCTAATCCCTTGATGTTCTTATCAAGATACCTCTCTTTGGGTAGAAAGACAATTTATCTCATTGCTTTCCATTGGAATGCCACATTCCAAGTACCTTGTGCTATGCCCTATACCCTTGGTATGGCAAACCACACAGCCCATGTAAGTGATAAGAACACTCGTAGCACCCATAAGGATCACTATGACAATGTGGTTATAAATCTTCAAAATCTTGGACTTAATTCCCAAATATTCATGGATCCAAAATCAGAATAACTAGATAAAAAAGCAATCATTCAAGAGGCAGTAAAACAACACACAACGTGCTTCATACTTTAAATCAAACCTAATCATGGAAACTAGGAATGGCATGGGACCATGAACACTTAAAACAAGAAAAAATGCTAAACTGAAAATAAAAGATGATTATTAATGTTGAAATCTAAAACTAAACATGCTGAATCTGAAAACAAACATGCATGGACATGCTAGAAACTCATATTAGCAAAGTAGAAGTATAAGAAATCTCATCCACCTTATGAACCACTTTCTCTAAATTTTCAGTAGCGTTTCCCCACTTCTAAGCACTTCAAGAAAAATAAAAGTACTCTAGACTCCTAACTTCTCACAAAAAAAAAATACTCAAGAACTCAAGAGAGTGAGAAGGGGTTGCCAAGAAGAAGTCTAGAACAAGCTAAGAGGGAAGTGTCAACTTTTGCTTTGGGATGAAGAATAAGTAAACACAAGAGGGGTTTATATAGATTTTCAAGAGCCTAAGGGGGACATCTTGGTAGCTTGGGCAGCTCATAAATTGAGCATCTTTCCATGAGCCAAAGGGATGGTTTGTATAGAGTAGGGCGAGTGAGCTCATGGGACCACTAAGGCTTTCTAATCTAAGTGTGAGCACATGTTGGATTCTCATTTGTTTTCTTATTTAAGTGTGAGTAGGATTTATTCCAAATGCCTTAGGACATCATCTTGAGGAGATTTGGTGAGCATATCTTCTTTCAAACCTGGTTTGGCAAGTATAAATGTGAGTAAGAATCTTTCCTTTATCCATTTTTCTTGCTTTGGCGTCGCAAATAGTGTGTATTAGAAATCTTTCTTTTTTGGACGTTGAGCATGCGTGGATGGTGAGTAGATTATCAAACTTGGGGAACACAAGATCGTTATCCAGGATTTCTATGTTTGTTCATGGAAATGCTCTAATTTGGTTCAAATTCAAAGTTGGCGCACCAATGAGGATAAATTGGCCAACTCACATGGCCCAATTGTGGCGCCATTTTTAGCATAAGGAAACTTGCCATTTTTTATTTTTTTTGTCTATTCATTGGTGATGTTTTGGCAAGTTGCTTTCTTAAAGGTTTTCCATTCCTCATAGTAGACGATTGCTAGGGTTGTGAGAGTGCACCATTCATGTTTTAGAAGCTTCTCTTTGTCACATGTGTGCACACCCACACACACCTACAAGGGACGGTTTGTGTGTATGGAATATAGGTGTACATGATCACTTGGCTTGGCGTATGGAATCACTCTTCATGGTTTCCAAACAATGTAAAACATCTCATATAGTTGGGTAGGGTATAGTGTACATGATAGCACATGATCATGTCATACTAGCATCATTACCCATGCATTTTTGGGTCCATATGAATTTAATAAAAATTCATATATTTTAATTGGCTAGGTTTTCGCCCATTTTCTTTCCTAATTGAGATTCTATTAAGGCGTACCTTGCAAATGAAGCATTTATTAGACAAATGAAATGATTTTTGGATGCCTAAACCAAATGGGGGGATTTATTTCATTTCATTTCATTCTTCTTTCTTAAAATTTACTCCCCTAAGAGGTTTTTGCGCAAATTCAACTGTGCTAGATTATTCTAGAAATGAATTGGACTTCATTCATCATTTCATTTCATTTGTTACAAAATTTCAGGGTATTACAATCTAAGCCTCAATAGCTTTAGCTTGTGCCCCTTATCCTTGTGGTTTAGTCTTGTCAACTGCGGCAACTCTTGTGGTATATCTCTTAGATCCGACCATTATCCATAGCCAAATATCAGAAACTAATGGAAACAATCACCATAACGTCTATCTGTGCTAGCATGACTCTAGATTCATATGTCTAAGTTCTCATCCATTCGGTGGCCCACCTGTTTATGCTTCTAAGTCTTCTAATGCTTCTAAGTACAAGATTTGGGTTTAGTAAATTTAAGAATCGCGATATGCATATTTCAAAATCTTTATATAGGTAAACATACAAGCAAACAATTAAGAATACAATCATACAGTTCCATGCTAACATAGGGAAATTCCTTAGCTTCCATCCATGCTTCTGAGTTCAAATGTCCCATACCATCCTTGACCCGCGACATAGACTTCCACATAGAAATCTCACTACATCCATACAATTTTGCAAATGTCTCGACAACTATGGCTCCCCAAGCCCCACTATACTTAATTATTTTATACTAGCTAAGGATAGGGAAACAGGTTCTTCCAAAATCACCGACCGCTCACCAAATATATTCTATTAATCCCCGAGTCTAGGATTCATCCATAAATCTAAATTCTTACGCATCCCATGCCACGCAAAAACCAAAGATACAGGATCATCTCGATCTTGTGTCTTGACCAAATAAGTGTTTCATTATCATATGTTTTCAGTCACTAACCTATGCCCCAAAAGCTTTTATTTATAATCAAATATGCCATCTTGACAACACCCTAGTCGACATCTAAGGTCTCATCCTAGACTTAAGTACTCGATAACACTATTGCACAGTTCCTCCATTGGAATGGTAGTCCATAGTCTAAACCTTAGAGTCTAGCCTAGCACTTCGTAGCATAGGCTCTGACATTTGAATAGTATAACTAAACATTCACCCACTGCATGTACTGCCTAGGCTTTGATAACAACTTTGTAACATCCCTGCCCCAAAAACTTTCACATTTCATCATAGGTGACGCACGCATCTCACAACTCGAGACATAATCACTGGAAAACACATCCTCATACTTACTAATTACTGCTAGGTCTTGGATTCTCTTTAGTTCAACAGGTTCTTCTTCAGAGAGTTCCTCGAACTCATTATTTTGCCTTAAGTAGTTCATCGTGGCTAAGGTTGGACTTCTCGGTAGTCTCTGCATATTCCTATTGATTCTATAGGTTTCCCCAGAAGGTATGGTTTTGGTCACCTGTCTCTTAGGGAAATCTATCTGAGCTTGGTATTGGTCTACGCAATCCATCCCTAAAATTATATCATAGCCATAGAAAGGTAAAGTACATAGATCAACTACTAGGAGTTTATCCCCAAATCTTAGGTCACAACCACAAATTCTTTTTGACCTAATAGTGGTCGCTATTGGCGTGGACACATTAAAAGTTATAGATAGCTTTTGGTCACAAGTGGTAACCTATCAGCTAGTTTATCAAAAATAAATGATTTTGAGGCATTCGAGTCAAACAATTGTTTCACAGCACCATTAAATAATAGGAACATATCTTCCACCATAGGGACTTGATCTTCCTTAGTCTCAACAGCAAACATTCTAGCCCAATTCTGACCACAGCCCTGGTTTTGCCCTTAATTATCATTTTGTTACTGTGGCTTGACTTGAGGACAACCAATTTTACCTCCTCCCTAAGTATTCTCCTATTGCTAAGGAGCCTAAGCTAGTGCAGTCGGGCAATTTCTAGCTATATGGCCCTCTGCCTGCACACATAGCCCTTGTCTCTTTGTTTGTTACCTTGACTTGTTTTTATTCTACCCCTATTTTTGTGATGCCTCCCCACCACTCTTGTTTCCCTTCTGAGCCCGTTGATCTTTTTCATTCCCTGGCCTCTTATTTTTTTCCCTCAACCTTTAATCCAGGATGAGCTCTAGTTCCAAAGTTAGGGCATTTTCTAAGACATCTTTATATGTTTTTTGGCCTAGAGTCTTTATTATCTTTCAAATCTCCATCTTGAGACCTTGTGCAAAATGATTGGTCTTCATTCTCTCTTCCCTTATCAGTTCTAGCAAGAATTCAGTCAGCTTGGTAAACCTTCTTTCATACTCAGCTACAATCATTTCTCTTTGGTTTAACCAGGTGAAATCTTCTTATAGCTTGCTCAAGGTTGCTTCTGGAAAGAACTTTTCATAAAAGTTCTTCGCGAATTTCTCCTAGCTTATGTCATCAACATCTGTGTTAGGATCCATCCTCATCATATGCCACCAATTTCTGGCCAGTCCCTTGAAGTGGTGTGTGGCTAGTGCCACTCGTCTTGATCCAATTACCTTTAACACATTCAAATGCTCCTCCGTCTCTTGATACCAATAATCCCCTGTGATATAGTTAGTTATTCCTTCAAAATGTAAAGGGTGGAGCTTTTGTAGCTCCATTAGCATCTTCCTCTATTTCTCATCATCCATATCTTCTTGAGCCTTCTAATGTTCGAAAGCTTGAGCCACAGGTGGTGGCTGCTAAACTAGGATGGGTTCAGGCAGTTGAGGCTGAGGTACTAACTGAGGGAGTATCTGTGGTAGAGCCTTTATCAGCTAATCCATAACCCTCTGAGAACCTTCATTCATCATATTATCTATTTGGGCTTCCATTCCAGTAGGTATTTCCTAATCCCTCTACTTTGTCTCATCAATAGTGGTGGATCGGGTAACATATCTTCTTGTTCTAGCCATTATCTTCAAATCAAGTAAATTGTTAGTATTGAACATTCGTACTATCATGACTCTAGATTTATGTTTCTAGGTTCTCGATTTGTTCAGTGGCCTAATAGTTTATGCTTCTAGGTTTTTTTTATTCTCGGGTATAGGATTTGGTTTTATATGACATACACATAAACAAATCAAACATGTTTTTCAAACAATCATACAATCAAGCCATTTCATACTACCATAGCAAAATTCTAGGCTTCCATCTAAGCTTCCGGGTTTAAGTGTCTCATACCACTCTACCCCTTCCACTTAGACTTTAACTTAGAAAATTGCCACTCCCAAACAATTACTCAAATTTCTCGATAACTAAGGTTTCTGGAGTCCACTATACCTGATCGTCCCATGCCAGCCAAGCATAGAGAAACAAGTTCTTTGAAAGCTATCGATCGTTCACCACACAGGGTCTGTCATTCTCTAAGTCCAGGCTTCCTCCATAACCCCGCATTCTTATGCATCTCATACTACATAGAAACTAGAAATATAGAATGTTTTCAATCTCATGTCCTAACCAAACAAATATTTTGTTCACGTATATTTTTAGTTTCTAACCTATATTCTAAAGTTTTATGCATTTGATCCACTCTGCCACCTTTGGCTACACCCATGTTCCTACATAAGGTATCTTCTTTTGACTCAGGGTTTCACTTTGGTTGACTCACAACCTATGTCTAGTCAAGATACCACCTTGGGCATCCTTTTCAACTTCTATTCAATTTCTTGCCCTAATTTCTCACCTTCTAATTTTCTTTTATACAAAATAAGAGTATTCTTCAACTTCGACTACTAGTATAAGATGGTGGGACAACCTCCAGATCAGCAGCCAGACCGAAGTCTGCTTAGGAACAACACTTTCTCGGGCGAGATAACCCACCTCCCTTTTATTTTTTAGCTTCACTTGCGACAAGGTGTAATAACCCAAAAGTTTGTCAAATAATTAAAGATAAATAAGTTTAAGAAAATTAAATGAAATAAGTCAAGTGAAAATAATTTTGAAGATTTTAAGACATCTTTGGGTGCAAATTATGAGTTAGAAAATGTAATAACCCAAAATTTTGTCAAATAATAAAAGATAAATAAGTTTAAGGAAATTAAATAAAATAAGGCAAGTGAAAATAATTTTGAAGATTTTAAGACATCTTTGGGTGCAAAATATTCTTTAGAAAATGAAAAATAAATAAAATATTTAGATGTAAAATAAAATAGGCAAATAAAACCTTAATTTGATATTTAAATGAAAATGTCAAATTAAAAGAGTTGCTTAAGAAATAAAGAATAAAAAAAAAAGTATATATATATATATACACACACACACACACACATATATATATATAGGTTAATGTGTGTATGAATAATGTGTGTGTTAGCATAATAAATGTTAATACCACATATTATAGGAATATCTATATAGAAAAATTTACATAATTAAATAAAAATGTAGTATACGTGTATTTATTTAAAATGAATGAAACATTATATAAATATTAATTTATAATTACATAAATGATTAACTGAAAATGAAATATGAAATAAATAAAAATATATGAATATATGAAATAAAGAAATGAAGGTAAAAATAGGGAAATATGGAATAATATATCTAATAAATACAAAAATAAAGGATTAAAAAGGGAAAAATTAGCAAAATAGAAAGATATGTGCAATAAACCATATCTACACAAATTAGGAAGTGGAATTGAGTTTATAATTGTCAAAACTCGGATATTAGAAGCTTTAAAAGTTGATTTTGATAATAGAAACTACATCGAATGGCCAAGATCGAGTAATCATCACGATCTGCAATCCAACGGCCCAGATCAAGATCGCACCTAATGCCCTAGAACACCACAGATCGGACGGTCTGCAATCAACATGATCAATCCAATGGTCCAGATCGAGGCACCCAACGATGATCGCGAACGAACACTATGATCGAGGAAATTGGACGGTGCAAATGCGATTCATTGATCGCAAACGGTGAGGCACTCGAGAACAATCCAACGCTCGAGATTTACCAGCCCGATCCAACGGCCGACGATGCACGCGCCAAAATGAGTTCACGATCCAGTGGTGTGATCAAAGCATATCCGACGGCCCAGATAGATGAATAAGATCCATTGCGAACCGAACACTGTGATCGATGCACATCGAACGGTCCAGATACATGCATCTCTATCCATCGCGAACCAGACACCGTGCTCGAGGAAGATCTGACCGCCCAGATGCAACCCGCCTGATCTAAGATACGTTTGCGTGATCCGAGGAAGATCTGACGGTTCAGATCAAATGCTTCAAAAATAATAACCAAAAAATCTGAAAAATCCGATTAAATACTTTAAAAATCTAAAAAATAAGTTTCTAAATTCCCAAAAATTTTCAAAAAATTACTTGCTTTCTTCTTACGCTTGGGGGGAACAAAATTTTAAAGAATTGGCAAGTTTCCCACAAGATGAAACCCCAAACTTGTCATTCTCTACCCTTTTGAACTCTATATAAACACCCCCCATGCTTACAATTCATCTCATCCCAAGAAACAAGAGTTGAATTGTCATCTTGTTCTCTAAGCCTTCTTCTTGGCAATCCCTTCAGTTCTTGAGTAATCTTGAAATGTTCTTGAGTGTTCTTGAGTGTTTGGAAGTCTTGAAGCAAAGAAACTCTGCCAGATTTTAGAGGTGTATAGAAGAGACGCATTTAAGGTGAAAGTGACTTCTAACTTCTACTTCTTTATTTTAATTTGAATAAGTCCTGCATGTGTGATGATGTTTTGAAGATGATTGATTGAATATATGTTTTAGTATGCATGTTTTATTTATTTGATGTGCCATGAATATAATTATTATGCATGTTTAGAAATTAAGAATATTGATGCATGTTTTACATGAATTGTGCCATGAATGAATATTTAATGATTCATGTTTTGTATATGTTGCATCGATGGTTTAATCCGATATTGTGTGTTTTACCACTAAGAAAAGATTAAATAATGATTCAATCTACGTACCGGTGCGATGATGGACTGCATAGTGTCATCGTGTGTGTTCCACCCCCCGACCCAGCTTGTCGGTTTACAATTGACGATTTTGAACTGGGTTTCCAAGAGTGATCCCACTTCATAGATATTGGGGTTTGAGTTTTCAGTTGTCATTCTCTCTCCCTACGATATGGAACACATAGATTAAACTCTTTTGGCCCAAATGTCAACCATAAACAAAAAGTTGTTTGAATCGCCTAATGTACAAAAGTTTTTTATATGCTTGATTTGTTTGAATTGAAATAATGATTTAGATGTTTAGAAAGATCCACTGGGCTATGTGCTCACCCTTCCTTCTATTTTTTAGGTAATTGATCTACATGAAGACCATGAAAATTAGTTAGGTTCTTTTATTTAAAAGTTTTTAATTTCTATGTAAGGGTATGTTGCCCAAGTTTTGAATCTTCCGCTATAATAGTTTTTCTTCAAGATCAAATTATGTACTCAATTTTATTTAATTAATTGAGTTTATGAATTTCAGTTATTTCTTGTATTATTACTTTATTAGATTCCTAAATTTAAGTCATGTACTGTTAAATACGATTAAGGTATGAAATAATTGAAATAGAAAAAAAAGTCAAGTATGTGTCACTTGTAAAGTAACACCAGCCCGACCCGCCATTTGGTTTAATCCACCGTAAAAAGAATGGTAGTCGTGTCCAATGCTTAAAGATACAGGGGTTGGGGTGTTACAGAAAATGAAAAATAATATAAAATATTTAGATGTAAAATAAAATAGGCAAATAAAACCTTAATTTGATATTTAAATGAAAATGTCAAAATAAAAGAGTTGCTTAAGAAATAAAGAATGGAAAAAAAAAGAAATAAAGTACACACACACACACACACAAACAGATATATATAGAGGTTAATGTGTGTGTTAGCATAATAAATGTTAATACTACATACTATATAAATATGTATATAGAAAAATTTACATAATTAAATAAAAATGTAGTATACGTGTATTTATTTAAAATAAATAAAACATTATATAAATATTAATTTATAATTACATAAATGATTATTTGAAAATGAAATATGAAATAAATAAAAAATATATGGAAATGAAAAATGTGGATTATTTAAATATTGACATTAAAGATATTAAAGAAATAGAAAAATATCTAATAAGTGCAATTATAACAATTAAAAAGGGAAAAAAATATTAGGAAGTCCATAAAATAGAATGATTTGTGCAATAAAACCAAGTTTTCATCAATTAGAAAGTGTCTAATGAGCAAAATTCGGATAATAACAACCTTAGAAAGAGATTTTGGTATTAGAAACTGCATCCAACGGCCAAAAACACATCATCCGCATGATCTAACATCTCATGGTCACGATCAAAGCCCAAAACAACGCCTAGGAGCACTGGATCAGCATGATCCAATGGCCACGATCGATCCATTAGATCCAATGGCTCACAAACCAGGCGGATTCGAAAATCGCGAAAGTATAGCACTCGAGGACGATCTGATGGCCCAGATTTGAGACATCTCTGATCGATTGCGAACCAATGCTTTATTCGAGGTTCATCAGACGACCCAGATCGAAGGCGCATTTGTTAATCGCGAACGTACAACGATCGAAGAAGATCAGACTATCTAGGATAGTTTTGTTGATCACGATTGCGAACCACACGGCGATCGATGCACATCTGACTGTCTAGAAAGACGAACTCCGATCCATCGCGAACCGCACACTGTGATCGACGCACATCTGACAACCCAGATATACACATCTCGATCCATTGCAAACCAGACACCGCGCTCGAGGAAAATTCAACCGCTCAGATGCAACCCGCCCGATCGGAGATCTGCTACTGCGATCGAGAATGATTCGATGGTCAGGATCGTTTGCTCCAAAATAAAAATAGAAAATCCGAATAAATCCGAGATAAATGCTTTAAAAATCTGAAAATTGGTTCCTAAATTCCCAAAAATTTCCAAAAATAATTCACTTGCTAATCTCCTATGCTTAGGGGACACGAAATTTTGAAGAATTGGCAAGTTTTCTACAAGATGACACTACAAACTTGCCATTCTCTACCCTTTTGAACTCTATATAAAGGACCCCTAATGCTCACATTGTGTTCATCCCAAATCAAGAGCATACTAATCCCTTTTGACTCTCTCTAGCCTTCTTTTTGGCAATCCCCTCAGTTCTTAAGTAATCTTGAACTATTCTTGAGTGTTCTTGAGAGTTTTTGAGTTTTTTGAAGCCTTGAAGTAACAGAACTCTTTCGAATTTCAGAGATGTGCAGAAGAAACGTATTTAAGGTGGAAGTAACTACTAACTTCTACTTCTTTATTTTAATTTGAATAAGTCTTGCATGTGTGATAATGTTTTGAATATGATTTATTAAATATATGTTTTAATATGCATGCTTTATTTATTTGATGTGCCATGAATATACATGTTATGCATGTTTAGAATTTAAGAATATTGATTCATGTTATACATAAATTGTGCCATGAATAAATATTTAATGATTCATGTTTTGTATATGTTGCATCGATGGTTTAATTTGATATTCTGTGTTTAATCACTAAGAAAAGATTAAATAATGATTCAATCCACGTACTGGCACGATGATGGATTGCATAGTGTTATCGTGTGTGTTCCACCCCCCGACCCGGCTTGTCGGTTTACCATTAACGATTTTGAACTGGGTTTCCAAGAGTGATCCCACTTCATAGATATTGGGGTTTAAGTTTTCGTTTGTCATTCTCTCTCCCTACGATGTGGAACACAAAAATTAAACTCTTTCGGTCCGAATGTCAACCATAAAACAAGAAATTGTTTAAATCGCTTAATATACAAAAGTTTTTGATATGCTTGGTTTGTTTGAATTGAAATAATGATTTAGATGTTTAGAAAGATCCATGGGCTATGTGCTCACCCCTTCCTTCTATTTTTCAGGTAATTGATTTACATGAAGACCATGAAAATTAGTTAGGTTCTTGTATTTAAAAAGTTTTTAATTTCTATATAAGGGCATGTTGCCCAAGTTTTGAATCTTCCGCTGTAATTGTTTTTCTTCTAGATCAAATTATGTGCTCAATTTAATTTAATTAATTGAGTTTATGAATTTTAGTTATTTCCTATACTGTTGCCTTATTAAGTTCTTAAATTTAAGTTATGTTCTGTTAAATACAATCAAGGCATGAAATAATTGAAATAGAACGAAAGTCAAGTGTGTGTCACTTGTAAATGTAACACCGGCCCGACCCGTTGTTTGGTTTAGTCCACTATCAAGAGAATGGTGGACATGTCCAATGGTTAAAGATACGGGGGTTGGGGTGTTACACAAGGCTTGTCTAATATCAGCTCAACTTATAGTCTTTTATCCAAACAAAACATTTCAAACTACATATTTCCTTTTTGTAAAAACTTTTCAAAATAGTTTTCAATTTAAAAATAGAAAATAGGTCATTCTAATTGCAACTCAAAGCACAGGTAAAACCTAACTGAGTTAATATTTTCTAAATCTACTACCACCCATGGCATATGATTAAACTTTCTAATTTTAGCCCAACAACTCATATCTAGGCTTGACTTTCTAATTCTTGCACAAGAACTAATTCCTAGGCTCTAATACCACCTTTGTAAAACCTTTACCCCTAAGAATTTCAATTGGACTTAACCACCAGGCGAGTTAGGTAGGTATTACCTTACAATTTCAAGTACACAACTTGTTTTTCTAATTCGATTGTCTCATGCCCTAATTAATGAAAAACATTCAATAAGGCAATTGTACAAGAGATAAAAGAAAACCTTATGAGTTTTTATTTATTTAATGAAAGTTGGTACATGACTTCAAATTTAAACTTCTAAAAAGAAAGAGTACACAACTCAACATAGAAACTTCAGCGAAAATTCAAAACTTAGACATCATGCCCTTACATTAAAATAAAAATAGAAACTTTCTAAAAGTAAGCTTTCTAAGCTTTTGTATGTTTTATTTTTTAATTCAATTTCCTGAAAAGATAAGAGAGAAAGGGTGAGCACATAGCCTAATGGATCTTTTTTAAACAACCAATTCATTATCTAAGACTATATCACTTTCAATGTCAAACATTTGTAAACAATTAAGTGATTCAAACAATTTGTTCTTACTGTTGTAATTCAGATTGAGAGGGGGTCTAATTTCTTGATGTTCTTATCCAAAATACCTCCTTTTGAGTGGAAAGACGTATCTTTATTTCACATTCCAATGGATTTAGGGTCTCTTGCCCATAGTCCAAGTATCTTGTGCTATGCCCAATACACACAGTATGGCAAACCATATACCCACAGTATATGTAAAGAACACCCATAATATCTTTTTAGACCACTATGACAGTATGTAGTTCTTAGTCTCAACTTCTTTCATTTACTTCTAATGATCATGAAACATAAATAAAATAAATAAATTTAGCATGTTCAACATATAAACATCAAGCATGATTATTCTTTATAAAATAAGTCTAACCATGCATAATCTAAGCAAGGCATAGCTTCATGATAAAGTAAATATGACATACATGCTAAACTAAAAATTAAATCATGTTATTCAAACCTAAACATGCATACTAAACAAAATTTAAACATGCATGAACATGGTATTAAACCAAAACAATGAAGTGGAGGTTTTAGAAATTACTTCCACCTTGTTTGACCTTTCTTGAAAATCTGACAGAGTTTCCACAATCAAAGCATTTCAAGAACACTAAACTACTCAATAATATTAACTACTCACTTAAGAACACTCAAGAACAAAAGAGAAGTGAGAAGGGGTGCCAAGAAGAAGGCTTAGAAAGAACAAGAGGGGCTTGTCAGCTCTTGCTCTGGGATGAAGAAAAAGTGAGCACAAGGGGGCCTTTATATAGATTTTTCTATGCACATAGCCAAGATGGCTTGGGAATCTTGCATCAGCCACTTTCCAATTCCCTTGAGTAGGGTTTTGGCATGTAGCACCACTAAGGTTTCCTTTCTTGTGTGCACAAAAACATGGTTTAGGCAAGTGTTCATTTAGGGTTTCCCTTTCATGTGTGCATACAATCTTTGCTTGGACCACTTGCTAATCTTTGTTTGGACGTTAATCTAGGTGTGATATTGTGAGTAAGGAAACTTTCCAATATGTTTTAGTAATTGATTCCTTTTTCTTGTGCACACCTAATCAACAAGATTTGGCAACCTTATATTTTGAATTAGAAACTTTTAATCTTGTTCCTTGGGTTTTTAGAAACATTTTTCAGCAACTTCTATTCTTGAATGAGAAACTTATAATCTTGTTCATTGGGTGTTTAGAAACATTTTTTAACAACTTCTATTCTTGAATTAGAAAATTCTAATCTTTTTCCTAAGGTTGGTGTGCAAAAATGAACAAGTCATGTTATGAACAAGGAACCTTCTATAGTTGGAAACTTTCCTATTTCCTTCCACCTATCTCAAGAGTAAAGTCTCAACTTGACTATTAATCTAGGGAGTAAAGTCTCAGCTCGATACTCAGTCTCATCTCCCTACTACCATAATAGCATCAAGACCCACCTTGGGTTGGGAACACCCACGATAATACTAGACTATTACCATAGTATCCGCATCACTGCGCCGGTATATGGTTAACTCTCCTAATCATCTTCATTTAGTGACCACAAGCATGTTCACAGTATCAATATCCATATCTAAATAAATAATAGATCTTAATCAACAATTCATGCTTAAGGTCACACAAGCCATGCTATTACTCAAATGGTATACATGAGACATGTTCCAAACAGTATTGACATTCATGGATAGTATAGCATGTTATCAACATCATAAAAGACAATCAATCATTCATGTGTCACACACATCCCTAGAATGTTTCTAAACAATCAGTAAATTAAAGAAAACATTCACTGATGTTCCATATTCAAACAAAAATAATATTGAAGAGTTTGGGGTATTCATTTCCACCTATTTCTTTGTTGAACTCTTTGAAATCACTAGTTCTGTATGCAAATCTCCTTGAGTCCTCAACCTTCAAGGGTTATATACCATTTTGCTTAGATATTGAAGCATATCTAGTGCTTTTAAATCCTTATTCAATGATTCTCTAATCTATATGGTATATGTTGTGTAATGAAGTGATAACGGACATATATTGGTCTACTTTTCTCCTACGTACCACGGTAGTATAGGGAAACATCGTTATAATCAAGGTCTTTGGATAAAAACAAAAAATGGGATTACAGTCGCATTACTGTGGTAACCTACGAGGGTTAATCACACTACTGCAATTGTCCATGTGTATCTATAATACCCTGTAATCTGGTACTGAATAAAATCAAGAATTCAATTACATATGATTAAATTTGGGTGAGAAATAAAAATGGGTCCATTTCAAAGATAAATTTAGCAAGTTCGAACCCCATTTACTGTATCTTTTGACCTCAAAATGACTTGAAATGGCACGAGATGCCATGTACTAATCAACCTGATAACATATCCAAAAATCAGCTTAATTAGCCAAAAATTACATAGATATATAGATATTTGTATGTCACATTATTTATATATATATATATATACATACTAAGTGACATACAAATATATGAATAATTATTCATATATTTGTATGTCATATATTTGTATGTCACTTGGTATAATTATTCATATGTTACTCGCATTATGTTATAATTATTCATATGTTATGCATACGTTATACCACATTTTTATATCAACAATCGAACAATTTTTATACTCGCATTATTCAGATTTTATTACATTATACCATTATTGACACATTAATCATCGGTTAGTATGTTATACCTTTACCATGTTACTGGCATTATTCTATAATTATTCATATGTTATGCATACGTTATACTGCATTTTTTATCAACAATCGAACAATATTTATACTCTCATTATTCAGATGTTATTCTTGCATTATACCATTATTGATGCATTAATCATCGATTAGTATGTTATACCTCTACCATGTTACTAGCATTATTCTATAATTATTCATATGTTATGCATATGTTATACCACATTTTTATATCAACAATCAAACAATTTTTATACTCACATTATTCAGATATTATTCTTGCATTATATCATTATTGATGCATTAATCATCGGTTAGTATGTTATACCTCTACTATGTTACTGACATTATTATATAATTATTCATATGTTATGCATACGTTATACCGCATTTTTTATCAACAATTGAATAATTTTTATACTCTCATTATTCAGATATTATTCTTGCATTATACCATTATTGACATATTAATCATCAGTTAGTATGTTATACCCGTACCATGTTACTGACATTATTCTATAATTATTCATATGTTATGCATACGTTATATCGCATTTTTTATCAACAATTGAACAATTTTTATACTCTCATTCTTCAGATATTATTCTTGCATTATACCATTATTCGAATTATTTCACGATTATTCATATATTATGCATACGTTATACCGAATTTTATTCACATATTCTTCTTGTTATCCCTGCATTTTTTACCAAAGCAACCGAATAATTTTATACCCGTATTATTCAGTTATTATTCTTGCATTATACCATTATTGACGCATTAATTATAGGTTGGTATGTTATACCTCTACCATGTTACTGGTATTATTCCATGATTATTCATATGTTATTGTTAGCTACCCCGCAAGTGTACGGGATCACAGCAGTAATATTCGGAAAGTCCGAGTATCGTCCTTAGGGAACACTGGTAGTGATTGATTTTTAACACCAAAGTTGCTGAAGATCTCAATTTTATCAAGACAAGATTGAAAGTGATTAATTCAATTAAAAATTAGAAACTACTATAAACAAGATTATAATAAGTTATAGAATTCAGTAAAGAAACATGTCTAGGATAATGAAAGTCTCCACATAGTTTGTAAATCCTCATTGTATTGTTGGTCTTAGCTAATCTA
>JAJIYU010007668.1:0-18851 GCA_030144865.1 Tinospora cordifolia | reverse complement strand
AGAGGCCTTGTCGTGCATAATGGAGAAATGTGGGGATGATGAGAAGAAGCATAATATGCTTAGACAATAAAATCATCCTCAAGAAAACTCAAAATATTAAAGAAGATGTCAATTAAGGAAATAATATCTTATCAAAAAGAAATCAAAGAGGAGCTTCATAAGGCAAGAAACCAAAACCATGAAGCCTTAAACCAAAGTCAACATATTACTAGATAATTAGTCGAAGATGCATTATAGTAGATATGGTCAGTGTAGTGACCATATCCCTAATCCAAAGAGTAAAGTCGGGGTGAATCATAGAGAAGAAAAGGTTGCAAAAGAAGACATTGGAGTTCAAGTTGCTAAAGAGGCTTCCCCTAATGTCAACATCCCTACGAAGGAAGGGACAACAGACAAAAATGGCTCAAAAATGGTTTTGTGTGATCAAGATGTAGTCATCTCTAATTTCAAATACGAGGATGAAGAACAACCAATCCGTGTTCAAACAAATGGTTTGTTATGGTGCTGGCCTCCCCTACTGTTGGTGATCTAACAAAGAAGATGAGGTCAAATTAAAAAGATAATAAAACAAGCTATAGTGCTTCACATATCATGCACAGATCCAATTGGTAGGAAATTCAAGGCAAAAACTTGTAAAGAAGATTATGGTCCAAAAAACGAAAATTGTTAAAAGAGTGGTATTCCTTTTCAGTTGGGTTGCCTCAAAGCTAAAAGAATACAATGACTTGGATTGTTGGCGAGTTGATGCTTCTTGGTTCAAACAGCTTCTTTTGAAAGACGAATGACTTGAAGATAGTGTAAATAGTACATATATGTTTTTTCAAATTCCTAACATCATCTTAATAGATATAGATTGTGAATAGATGGTAATTACTTTATGCATATTGCTAAGTTGCAACACTTTCATTTTCAAGACCTTGATACATGTGCATGGTGGATAAAACAACAACTATAGGAGATATCAGTGGTGCAAAGATTTGTTGTTGTCAAATTAATCTTTGTTGTAAGAATTCTTAAATACTTCATTAATTTGCCTACTTTAAAGTTGTCAAAACATCAATATATCAGTGTCGATACATCAGCAACTTCATTTTACTTATTTTATATTAGCAACATATATAAAGTTGTCTATCGTAAAGTTGTTGATTGTTGTCAATATATTAACAACTAAGAATAATCGCTTGACATATTTTATTTTAAATGTAGCAACATCTGAGAGCCTTTGTAAGAATTAGAGGAGGTCTGGGCAAAAGAAGCATAAGTTGGCTAACTCCCCATTTAAAATTATCAAAGAGAGACTAAGAGAGCCTGCTATTAATATATTCTCACTCCAAAACCCTTTTGCCTCCTAAATAATTGTGACAAAGTATTTCATTTTTATTACTAAACTTTATTTTTTGTTTTTTGTTAAATCTATTTTATTGCCTTCTCACACAATGTACTGTCATCATTGTTTCAGGTTGTATTTGCTTATGATCGACGAAAAGCTCATTGGGTACTATTAAGGTAGTTCTCAATGAGCACATCATAAAAAATGTACAACTCTTTGTCGTCATATTCCACTAACTAGGATACTTAGTTAGAGTTTGTAAATAAAAATTTTGTTTTTTTGCAATAACTAATCAATAATAATCACATTCCTGGAGAGGAGTCCATTGAGACACTTATGCTACCTAAACAAGATGGCCATTATAAAGTCTAATTACTGATACTGCAATTGCTTTTATATTATGTGCAACATGGATAATTGATTTTTTATATATGTTTCAAATTGACCTGACAGTGAGGATTGTAGTGCTTTGACTATGATGTACATGGAGTACATCAGTTATAGCATGGACCCAACAACTATGACTTAAGAGAAGGCGTCTAAGTTTATGATACAAAAAGCTTTTGATTTTCTAAGACTTCAAAAGAAATATTCCAAGTGACTACACAATGTAAATTCGCTAATTATATACAACATCAAATCCCTTCAAAATGATTGTATCTTATATCATTAGGGCATTTGTAATGACTATGTAAATGTATTTATGTATTTCTTCTATTGTCACTTGTGATGTGCCATATATTGTTAGGTAGAATTCGTGTGCAATGTATGGCATTGGTATTGCCTATATCTAAGAAAGTCATCAATATGTCGATAAATCCGTGTTAGTATATCGACAACTAATATAGAGTTTAATGATGTTGTCGCTATATTGGTAACATAGGTATAGATATATTGTAACACTCCATATTTTAATTTAACACGTAAACTAATTTAAATAAAAGTAAATGTGTATAAATATACGTATTTGTATAGATTACGCATATACGTACATATTAATTTTACACATGTATTAAAAATACATGCTATATGTATAAATTAACTAATTAAATTAGTTATTGAGCAAAAATAATTATTTTATATAAAAAATGAATGAAATGAAGAAATACATTATATATATATATATATATATATATATATATATGTGCATATGGGCTTTGGTGTAATTGGTTGGGGCACCAACATTAACATATAATCCATAGTATATATAAATATATGGTGGGAATGGGTTATTAGCATATTTATTTATATCTATATATAGGTTGGTAGTGGCAAATAATCCATTAATGGATCTGCATGGAGCAAATAATCCATTAAGGTAAATTTGGTAAATGGACAAAATATATGGTTATGCAAATCATGGGTCGGTGGTTTTTTCCTTCAAGTCATTAGAATTTTTTTTATTTGAATTCCCAAAACCGTACCAGAGGAACACAGGGAAGGAAAGAAAAGAAAAGAGAGAAGAACCAAATGCCAAGAATAAAGGAAAATCTGGTTTTTCTTAGTTCTTGTTACAAGAATGCTAGAGAAGCTGGGTACTACAATTCGAGGGGTATAATTTTTACTTTAGGGAGTATTTTATAGTAGTACCCAAAAATTGAGTATTTTTTCACAATGAGTAAAACTCAATAAAAAATTATACCAAAATACTCTTGGTGACAAGTAGATCCCAAATATGTGGTTAGTTTTTGTTCGTTTATCTTGTAAATTCTAAAATAAATATCCAAAATTTTATAACCTATGGATAGGCTTTTGGGTATGTTAAATCTAAATAAAACTTTGATTGAAACCCATAGGAATGTAAAGAATGAAAATACGTATCCATCGACGCCAAATTTGTAAATTTCGGATATCAAATGAATTTTTGGTGAATGATTGACTATTTAGGTTATTTATGAAAATTAGAAAAAAAAATTAGTAAAAATATATTTGGATAACCTATTTATTTTATTTGATGCTATAAAAATATGGTATTTGAGCATGAAATTAATTTTAAAGATTATTGAGAATATTCGAGCTAATGCGTAGCTATACGTGAGGTCTAATGTACGTATGTGATTAAATACGAAAAATAAATACGTTAGAAATTCTTTATAAAAATAAATTAAATGTGATTTGTGGATATAAATTATTTCTGTGATAGGTTAATTTCGGTGCATTGGCACGTAGATTTTGGGAGTAGATATTAGAAATTGGTTGGACAGTAATTTTGGTGAGTAGTAATTATTTTTGGTATTATGTGAATGGTGATATTATGTCAAGACCGTTGATTTTTATGCAATAAGAACCGATACAAATAAAAATATATATATTATATATGAAATGATGGATTATATATTACTGAATTTTACAGTAAATTTAGAAGTGGTTGATTATCATACCAGGAAGTGAGATACGTGCTCAACGGGGTTAAGTTACTGGTATTCTGTGAGTATTTCTTTATCTTTGTTATTTAGATGACATTGTAGATATAAAATTGATTCGACTGTAAGCATGATAATTGTATTTACATCTGTTGCATATGGTTAAAATTCATAAAATTGTATTTATACGTCAGCGTGTTTTGGATTTGCAAGAGCATATCTAAAATGCGTTATCGTTTCAATGGACTGAGCCATGGGAAATGATACTTCTTATTTGATAATCTATGTGAGACTAAGCCATGAGAAGTATTAGTCTTTTTCTATGTGTTAATCCTCGAAATGATTGTAGAGTGGGTGATAATTAAAGGTATAGTCTACTATTGTCTAGGTCAAATAAGAAGTGAGACTGACTCTACTTCTGAAAGATGTGGATGTGTATGTGTTTTATTAAATGAGGCATTGAAAATAACATGATCACTATGTTAAATGCATGTATTTATGGCTTAAATGCACATGATGGATTTAAATGTTTTTATCTAATTTGATTTTCTGTATGATTATTTACATGCATCTAAATATCATAAATAAAGATTATTCACTGGGCATGTTGTCGCTCACTTATTATCTTTAACATTCCAGGAACAAATAGGAAAGAGAAGAGGCCAGCACCAGAGGGATTTGAATATGTTTAAACTAATCAAGAGTGTGGAACATTGTAGCTTGTGAATTATGAGTTATGATTGATGATAGCCTATGAAACATTATTTGTTATGGACTTGTGGATCGATAATATGGTTGATCATGTGTTGATATTTCTTTGGGATAAGTCAAAATTTTAGGGGAGACTCTATCAAAATTTTAATATGGATATTGAGTAGTATTGAGTGTAAGAGGCTGACATAGTATTATAAACGTATGTGTAGTGTATATGGTATTATGTACCGGTCATGACGTCACTTTTATGAAGTGCGTTGCGACAATGCTGGTATCAATGCGTAGGATTTTAAAAGCTTTAAAAAGATAAAAGTCTTATATGATGTTATATTTGCTTATATGGGTATTTATATTAATAGCTAATTTAGGCTAACAAGTACCGTGAACTTGATCTTGAAGAAGTTTTATTTGCTTATAAATTTCAGTGTTGAAGGGGAAAACAAGCAAGATCAACCATGGATCCTAATGAAAAGTTGAATCAGACACTGGAAGCTATACTTGCCTTACAGCAATAGTAACAAGCACTGCTAGCTACTCTATTGGCACAAATGCAGGGCAACAGACTATTTCCACAGAATGTGCCAGTGGAAGGAAAACAAAGTAGTTTGAGTGTTCCTGTGAGACGTAGAACTAAACTAGTTGCTGATCCTATTCCAGTCTAGGCTAAGGTGGCAGCACCGGTGGATCCTAATGCTGAGAAAGATAGGTATGAGAAGGTAATGAAAGCCTTCAAGCATAGGGGTACTATTGAGTTTCCAGGTGGGCTTGATCTTGAAACTACAGAAAGGTGGATGAACAGGATGGAAACTATATTTGAGGATATGCAAGCTTCAGATACAGAAAAGGTAAAACTGGTTATATTCAAATTGGTAGACAAAATAGATGACTGGTGGAGACTGATGGCCACTAGAGGTGTTGAGGTTAAGTCACAGACTAAGTTCAAAAAGTTATTTTATGAAGAATTCTATCCTAGATGTGAGAAGGGAAAGAACAGAAATGAATTACTGCATCTCACTTAGGGAAGTATGACAGTAAGGGAGTATGAACAAGAGTTCAATCGATTAGCTTTATTTGCTCCAGAGATGATACCTACAGATGTGTTTCGGATGCAATGGATTAGAGACGGGCTAGGGATTTTGAGACTACCTAAGTTAATGCTAAGATGAAGAGAGCCACTGCTACGGGGATGACAGTAACATCACCAACCACACCGAGTGCACCAGTAGGACAGACAAGTTCATTTGCAGCAGGGAGGCCATATTATTATAAGAGAAGGCCAGTGGATAATAAGAAGCCCAGATATAGTGGTCAGGGTAGAAGAATGGAGGCATCTACAACTCTAGTTATGATAGGGCCGACACCCACACTAACATCACATGTGGTAGGGAGAGGTGTACCACAGCCAAGGAAACCACAGCAACAGACTGGGAGCAGACCTTATATGGCAGCAGGAGGTATAGGGTCTCAAGTAGCATCTTCTGCTTCTGGATCAGGTAGACCACCATTTATTTGCTTTAGGTGTGGGATGCCAGGACATAGAGCTTTTCAGTGTCCACAATTTGCACCCCGGAGATCTTCGACTGTCCAGGGAAGTGGGACTATAGCTAAGATACGTGAGCAGGCTAGAGCAATAAAAGAGCTTGATCCTGACTCCAGCGAACAACTCATTGAAGGTATTATCGATATCTGTAAGACTCCTACATATGTTTTGATAGATGCTGGATCAACTTTATCCTTTATTGTTAGATATATGGTAGATAGACTGCATTTATCACCCGTTAGAACTAGTATACCTCTGACTTTGAATACACCAGCAGGGGAAAGAATATATCCAAATATGGTTGTGAAAATTTTGTAATAAAATATGACAATCATGAAATGTTCGTGAGTCTCAGAGTTTTAGAATTTCTAGAATTTGATGCTATTCTAGGCATGGACTGGTTAACGACCTATCATGCATATGTTTACTGCTTTTCTAAAAGAGTAGTCTTCTAGATACCAGGACGATGTGTGTAGAGGTATGACCTCTTCACAACTTCCTACTCGAGGTCGTATGGCTACTGATAAGAAGTAGGAATGTTGGTTGGTATTTGTTCGATGGTGGAAAAGGCAAAAGGCATCCAGTTAGCTGATATTCCTGTAGTTTGTGAGTACCTCGATGTGTTTTCAGAAGATTTGTCGGGGTTACCACCTAAACGGGAACTTAAAGTGCAACCAGATGAGTTGATGACTAAAGGGTTTATTAACCTAAGTATGGAAGCTTACGGTTGTGCATTGATTATCATTAGCTAAACAAGGTGACTATAAAGAATAAATATCCCTTGCCATGTATTGATGATTTGTTTGATCAGTTGAATGGTGCCAAATTCTTTTCTGAGATTGATTTGAGGTCTGTGTATCACCAGTTAAGGGTTTGAGAAGAAGATGTGCCAAAGACTGCTTTCAGAACAAGATATGGTCATTATAAGTTTCTTATGATGCCCATTGGACTAACTAATGCTCCTGCTATATTTATGGATTTAATGCAGAGGGTATTTAAGCCATATCTTGATCATTTCATTATTGTGTTTATTGATTATATCCTCATATATTCCAAGACTCGAGAAGATCATGAGCAACATCTCCATATTCTCTAAAGACTTTAAGAGAGCATAGATTGTATGCTAAATTTAGTAAATGCGAGCTTTGGCTGAATGAGGTAAAATTCTTGGGTCATGTAATAAGTGCAGAGGGTATCTCAGTTGATTCTGCTAAGGTTGATGCTATTATCAATTGGCTAAGACCAACTACAGTGACCGAGATTCGTAGTTTTCTAGGTCTAGCTAACTATTATAGAAAGTTTGTGGAGGTTTTTTCTAAATTAGCCGCTCTACTCACAAAGCTGACTCAGAAGAATGTAACATTTGTGTAGACCTCAGCATGTGAAAATACTTTCATGGAATTAAAGAATAAGTTGACTACTACTCCTGTGTTAGTACTTCCACAGCTTGGAAAGGAATTAGTAATATATACAGATACAACACTGACAGGTTTGGGTGGTGTGTTGATGCAGGAAGGTCGAATAATTGCTTGTGCATCTAGATAGCTAAAGGTGCATGAGAAAAATTATCCTGTGCATGATCTAGAGTTAGCAGCAATAGTTTTTATGTTAAAATTATAGAGACATTATCTGTATGGAGAAAGGTTCACATTGTATTCTGAGCATAAGAGTTTGAAATATTTGTTTGATGAGAAAGAGCTGAATATGAGGCAGTGTAGATGGCTGAAGGATTATGACTTCACGTTGGAGTATCATCCTGGCAAAGCCAATGTTGTAGCAGATGCACTGAGTAGGAAACGAAAAGAGACTAGTGTGGTTGCTTTCTTGATGGCCCAGGAATTGTGACTTTTATAAAGAGTGACTATGATGAGTATTCTCTCTGTAGAGCCACATGTTGATATTTGTGCTCAAATGCATATTCAATTGATAAACTCTCATATTCAGAAGATCAGAGAGTTACAACAGTATGATCCTGATTTGACGATGTACGAGACTTGGGCTGACAGTACATACAGAGTTTGAAATTACTGGAGTCATAGAAAGGGCACAATTGCAATGAAAACAGGAAGCAAAAAGAGCGAGAAGGTGACATACAATATGATAACGCAATTCGGTGCCAACGACCTACGTCTGCGGGGCTTCGCCCAGTTCAAGAATCTACTATAGGAAAGACAGACACACAACCACACAGTGAGCACACGACACCATTCTTCAGAGAAGTGGCTTTACAGAAAAACAACAGCTACTTCTAAAACAGACCAGTTTTCAGCAACCTTCAATAGAACCTACTGTGATTGTTGGAATAGAGCACTGTTGTTTCACTCGATCACTCACACAGAAACAGTCAATAAGAAACAACCAATATTCTTAACAATGGATAGAAGGCATCAAATGGTGCTTGAGTGATAATCCCTGGCTACAGACAAGGTCGAGATTAAATAAAATGCAGAGACCGATCCTTCCTTTTGAGAAGCAGATTCTGAAAAATCTTTCTAGGCAGACTGTCTGATAATCTGTTGCTTCTTCTGTTGCGACAGTCTAGTTGAAATCCAGAAAGCTTTCCAAAAACAGAAGCAAATCGTGAAAAGCTTCCATACGCTGTAAATCCTTTCGATTTGAGAAGAATGATATCGTAATGCACGACCTGTTTGAAAAGGAGAACATTCCTATTTTCCTAGATTCAGAAAAACAAATGAAGGAATGTTTCTAATTTTATGAAAACACAATCTTAATGAAGAAAGAAATACAACCGTTAATACCAGTGCTTCAAAAAGAAGTTTTTCAAAAAAAAGATGAGTTGTTACTATTGCAACAATCAGTAATCTTAGTAACATAGAAATAATTCGATTACCAAACAGATCCATTATCTTATAAAGAAGGAAACTGAAATCAAAGGAATAACTTGACATAAAAGATGATGGATCGTTAAGCTGAAATCATGTTACCAAATAAAACAGGAAAGAAATCCAGAAAACGGATTTTCAGAAATAAAACCAAGTCTGGAAAGAAATTAAAATGGGACAGAACATTCCAAATAAAAACTGATTTGCAACAAACATTGCCAATTAAATAAGATCCCAACAATCTCCCCCTTTGGCATTGTTTCGTGCAAAACCATTAAAGCATAGCAAAGCAACATGCAGATAACAAGAGATGCAATTAGAACGAAAATATCATTAAGAGGAATAGAAAATTTCATTAAGAAGAATAGACTAGAACTGTCATAACAGTCCACACAACAACACAACAGCAACACAGCAGCAACACAACTTAAAAAAAAAACTAACCAACTAACTAACTAACTTTGCCATTCCTATAATCATAACTCTGCTATCCTACAGCTACCACTACCAAAACCATCTCCCCCTTTTTGCCCAACCAATGCAAAGTCAAGCATCATCTTCAAGCTGCTGCAAGATGGAGTGAATGTGGTGTTGTTCAACAGAGAGGAACGCAAGACGAGCCTTCAAGTAGCCAATGTAACTTTGCCGTTTTGAGAGATTGGTAGGGGCATCTGCTGAGGAGGTCGTGTGAGTGCCAGTGGGTTACTCCCCCTCAATGTCAAGCGTATGGGATCCTTCAAAAGCCTTCCGCAAAATACGAAGCTCCCCCTAAAATGGCGTTCGGTCAGTAGGAGGAATCTGCACTTGATACTTGGAAACAGTCACTTAAGAAAACTGCTTGATGCAGATTCCAAGAGATGCTCTTAAATTTTCAAACCTAATTGCATCAAGAGGTTTTGTAAAAATATCTGCTAACTGATTTTCAGTTATCAGATGTTGAAGAGTAACAGTGTTGTCTTCAACCAGTTCTCTGATAAAATGATGCCTAATGTCAATATGCTTGGTACAAGAATGTTGGACAGGATTTTTGGAAATGTCAATGGCACTCTTATTATCACAATATAGCGTCATGGTCTTACTCTTAATCCCATAATCAAACAGCATCTGTTTCATCCAAAGAAGCTGTGCGCAACAACTTCCTGCTTCTATATATTCAGCTTCAGTAGTAGACAGAGAGATGTTGTTTTGCTTTTTGCTCATCCATGCAACTAAATTGTTCCCTACGTAAAAACATCCTCCTGATGTACTTTTTCTATCATCAATATATCCAGCCCAGTCAGCATCACTAAAACCAACAAAATCGAAATTACTGTTTCGAGACATCTAAATTCCATAATTAGCAATACCACTAACATATCTTATGATTCGTTTAACAGCGGTGAAGTCTGATTCCTTAGGGGCAGCTTGATAACGAACACAGTGGTTAAGTCTGATTCCTTAGAGGCAGCGCTATAACTTAAATCAGGACGGCTAGCAGTAAGGTACAGTAGACTTCCTATCATGCTTCTATAAAGACTTTGATCAACTTCATTTCTAGTAATGTCTTGGGAGATTTTAGTGCTAGTACTCATAGGTGTCCTCATGTACCTAGCATTGTCTAAACCAAACTTTTTAACTAAGTTTCGAGCATACTTGGTTTGAGATACAAATGTACCATCGTTGCTTTGCTTAATTTGTAATCCGAGAAAGTAATTTAATTCTCCAACCATGCTCATTTCAAATTCATCCTTCTTCAACTAAGCAAACTTGTTAGAAAGTTCCGGGGATGTAGCCCCAAAAATAATATCGTCAACATAAATTTGTGCAATAACAAGATGACTATTAGTAGCTTTAAGAAATAAGGTTTTATTAACCGTATCTCAGCTGTAACCATTGTTGATGAAGAAGTTTGTGAGCCTTTCATACCAGGCACATGGTGCTTGTTTGAGACCATAAAGGGTCTTTCTCAGTTTGAACACATAATCTGGATGATGGCTGTCCTCAAACCCTTTGGGTTGTTCCACAAAGACTTCTTCATTAATGTACCCATTCAAGAAGGCGCTCTTCACGTCCATTTGATGGAGTTTGAAGTTCATTGTACAAGCCACGACCAAGAGAATTCTAATGGACTTCAAGCGAGCAACGGGAGCAAACGTTTTATCAAAATCTCTTCCTTCAACTTGAGTGTATCCTTGAGCCACAATGCGAGCTTTGTTCCTAGTGATATTCCCATGTTCATCAGTTTTGTTCTTGAAGATCCATTTGGTTCCAATGATGTTCATATCTAGTGGTCTTGGAACTAATTCCCAGACCTGGTTTCTTTCAAATTGTTCTAATTCTTCTTGCATAGCCTCAATCCAGTTAGCATCCAAAAGTGTTTCTTTTACATTTTTAGGTTCATTTGTTGAGGTGAAGCACGAGAATCTCACCATTTCTCTGTAATTCTTGCGAGGAACATTTCTGGGTTGTCTCCCTTGATGAAGATCCTCAATCATCAGTTCAGCAGGGTGATTCAGTTGAACTCTGGATGAAGGTTCTTTAGACAGATTTGTTTCTGGGTTTTCTGGGTTGACTGTCGTGTCGTCTGTGTCACAGACTGTTGCGATAGTTGGACTGTGAGTTTCTTCAGAATTTTCAGAATCGCTTTCCTGCAGGGGCTCGTCTTCTGAAGGAGTCTCATCAGCTTTTTCTTCCTTCTTATAGTCACAGACGGTGACATTAATAGATTCAATCACACATTGTGTGCAATTGTTGTAAACTCGATATGCTCTGCTATTAGTTGCATACCCAAGGAAGATTCATTTGTCGTTTTTTGCATCAAATTTTCCAAGCTGATCCTTGTCATTAAGAATGTAACAGATTCTGCCAAAGATATGAAAGTAAATTACATTGGGTTTTCTTCCTTTCCATATTTTATATGGAGTTTGTTTTGTTCCTGAACATAGGTATACTCTGTTGATTGTGTAGACAGTTGTATTTACTACTTCTGCCCAAAACTTTGTAGGAAGATTTGCTGCTTGAAGCATCACCCGTGCCATTTCTTGAATGTTGTGATTATTTCTTTCAACAACCCCATTCTGTTGAGGAGTCTTTAGTGCAGAAAATTCGTGACTGATACCCATTTCATTACACAGATTTGCGAAATGATGATTCTCGAATTCCCTTCCATGATCACTTCTTATCTTTTTGATTTTGATCTTTTTCTCTGTTTGCAGCCTCGTACATAGGTTTTTGAAGTTGATGAATGTATCTGATTTCTCCCTGAGAAAAGTAACCTATGTGATCGTGAGAAATCATCAATACAAACGTATACATACCTTTTACGCCCAAAACTTTCAGTTTGCATTGGCCCGAATAAGTCCATGTGAAGAAGTTCGAGAATTCTAGAGGTGGTAATGAACTGGACAGATGAGTGTTTAGTTCTTTTCTGTTTACCCAGCTGACATGGACCACAAACAGCAGTCTGATCTATATTTAGCTTTGGTAATCCTCGGACGACATCAATTTTGCTGATATTTTTGAGAGTTTTGAAATTAATTTGTCCAAGCTTTTGATGCCAGATTTCCATAGTGTTCAGAACTGAGTTGTGACATTGATTTAGGAGCGTCATGACAGATTTTTCAACTTGATAACAATTATCAGAAGTTCTAGTTCCCTTCATGTAGGTAGTTCTTGAACTGGTTGTGATGATGCATCCATCTTTGGTGAAGTTAACCGAAAGACCATCATCACATAGTTGACTAATACTGATCAGATTTGCTTTTAGTTCCTCCACGAATAGTACATCCCTCAGCTTAGGAAGACCAGGAACGTTTAATGTTCCCTTTTCGATGACCTTCCCTCTTTCTCCATCACTGAAAGTCACATGACCATCTTCACCTGCACAGAAGGAAGTTAAGAGTCGTCTGTTACCTGTCATATGCTTCGAACATCCACTGTCAAGATACCATGTTTAATTTGAGCATGTAGACAGAGTCGTATGAGCAACCAACGCCATGTTCTGAGATTTTGGTATCCATTTCTAAGTGGTCTTAGAACTTGTCCTTCTGTTATGAAAACAAGTCCACTGAAGTTTGTGACATTGTTTCCACTTGTGTCCCCTTCTGCCGCAGAAAAAGCAGATTGGCTTCTGCGTCCTGTTTGTGGTGAAAATTGGACAGTAATGTGATTTTGAGCTTGAACTTGATTTCAGATTGGTTTGATTCTTTTGATCATCTTCAGATCTGTATCCAATACCTCTTTTATCACTGGAACTTTGTTTATGCTCAAGTATTTCTATCAGTTTAGTTTTTCTTGAGTTTAGAAGTTGAAGAGTTTAATCAGCAGCAGCAAGTTTAATTGACAGTTCTTCGATTCTTTTGTCCTTTTCTTTGATAACATCTTCCTGTGTATTGACTGAAGTTTTCAGCACAAGAACTTGTTCCTGTAAATCTTTGATCTGCGAGTTTCCCTGCAACCATTTGTTATACATAAGTCCATATGTGTTGCAAAAATCCTCAGAACTTACCTCATCTTTACTCTCAGACTCAGTGGACACAGTGGCCGCAAGGTTCACAGAGGGTGAACGAGAAACTGGTGCTGCAAATGCTATGAAGTTGTTTGAAGTTGAATCTCATTCATCCTGACTGGTGTTAGAATCATCGCTCCATGTAGCATTCATAGATTTCTTCTTGAAAGTATTAGCACATTCAACCTGAATGTGTCCTATTCCCCCACATTCATGGTACTTGATATTTTTGAAATGATTTTCATTAGTGGGTGCCTCTTTGATAAATCTTCTGTTGTCAGTCTTGGTTTTTGAGGATACATTTTGTTTCCTGTATTTTTTGAGAAATTTATTGAAATCTCTGGTGATTAAAGCGAACTCATCTTCCATTGTGAGAGGATTACCTTCTGCCTGTAAAACAATACCTTTGTCAGTCTTTTGGGTTGGAAGACTCATCTCATATGTCTACAAAGATCCCATAAGCTCGTCCAGTCGCATTTTTGTAAGATCTTTTGCTTCTTCAATTGTTGTTACCTTAGCTGCAAACTTAGGTGGAAGAGACCTCATAACTTTTCTTACTAGTTTTTCATCAGAGTACCTTTATCCTAGTAAGAAGGCTTAATTTGCAATATCACACAGCTTACTGTTAAGACTGGATATGCTTTCATGATCTTCCATTTTCAAAAGTTCAAACTGTGAAGTTAGCAACTGAAGTTTTGAGATGCGAACAACATTTGTACCTTCATATGTAGTCTCTAAGGTTTCCCATGCTTCTTTTGCAGATTTGCACGTTGCAATAAGTTTGAATTGTTCAATATCAACTACATTAAAAATAGAGTTAAGCGCCTTAGAGTTGACTTGTTGCAGTTTCTTGTCTTCTTCAGACCATTTTGATTTTGGTTTGGTAGCAGAACTGTGTTTTGATATAGCAGGAGACCAGCCATCTTCAACAGCTCTCAAGGCCAGCTCGTCAAGGGATTGGATGAAGATACGCATCTTTGTCTTCCAGTAAGTGTAATTGCTTTCATCAAGAAGTGGAGATCTAGAGATCGATCCTCCTTCCTTGAGATGGTGCTTTTCGTTGGAAATGTGACTCATTTTAACCTGCCTGATTAAAGGCTTTTGAACATAAGGTGACCCGCTCTGATACCAATTGAAATTACTGGAGTCACAGAAAGGGCACAATTGCAATGAAAACAAGAAGCGAGAAGAGCGAAAAGCTGACACACAATATGATAACGTAGTTCGGTGCCAACGACCTACGTCTGCGGGGCCTCGCCCAGTTCAAGAATCCACTATAGGAAAGACAGACACACAACCACACGGTGAGCACACGACACCACTCTTCAGAGAAGTGGCTTTACAGAAAAACAACAGCTACTTCTAAAACAGGCCAGTTTTCAGCAATCTTCAACAGAACCTACTGTGATTGTTGGAACAGAGCCCTGTTGTTTCACTCGATCACTCACACAGAAATAGTCAATAAGAAACAACCAATATTATTAACAATGGATAGAAGGCATCAAATGGTGCTTGAGTGATAATCCTTGGCTACAGACAAGGTCAGGATTAAATAGAATGCAGAGACCGATCCTTCCTTTTGGGAAGCAAATTCTAGAAAATCTTTCTGGGCAAACTGTCTGATAATCTGTTGCGACAATCTAGCCGAAATCCAGAAAGCTTTCCAGAATAGAAGCAAATTGTGAAAAGCTTCCATACGTTGTAAATCCTTTTGATTTGAGAAGAATGAGATCATAATGCACGACCTGTTTGAAAAGGAGAACATTCCTATTTTCCTAGATTCAGAAAAACAAATGTAGGAATGTTTCTGATTTTATGAAAACACAATCTTAATGAAGAAAGAAATACAACCGTTAATACCAGTGCTTCAAAAAGAAGTTTTTCAAAAAAAGATGAGTTGTTACTATTGCAACAATAAGTAATCTTAGTAACATAGAAATAATTCGATTACCAAACAGATCCATTATCTTATAAAGAAAGAATCTGAAATCAAAGGAATAACTTGACATAAAAGATGATGGACCGTTAAGCTGAAATCATGTTACCAAATAAAACAGGAAAGAAATCTAGAAAACGGATTTTCAAAAATAAAACCAAATCTGGAAAGAAATTAAAACGCGACAGAACATTCCAAATAAAAACTGATTTGCAACAAACATTGCCAATTAAATAAGATCCTAACAGAGTTGACTAGCAAAGAGGTTTTGATGGTGTATTGCATTATCAAGGAAGGTTATGGATTCCTATTGATAGGGAGTTAAGGCCAGCATTGCTTGAAAAGGCACACAGATCTTAGTATATTTGTAACAACCCCGAATTTTGTAGCATGTGTACATTAGTAATAATAATAATAAATAATTTAAATATATATATATATAAGCTTATGGATTGGAAGCCCAGAAATTTTTGGTTGCTAAATTCGGCCGGTGAGAAGATGGATCTGGTGAATCGTGGAATAGAACATGAAACATGACAGTTTGCATTTCAATTTCTGGCCTTAACGGACCGTGAAACAGGGAAGGTGAGGAATTTAAATTCTGGTTTTGATTTTTCTGGTTCGTGGTTGGATTGGAGCATGAGGAGCTGAAGCACTATTGGTCTTGGTTTGAGTTGTAGATTGTCCAACAGAAGTTGAAGGAACGCCATCAATTTGTGAACTCAAATTCTTGGTTTGGCTGACTGTCGAAGACAGAGGAGGTAAGACTATTAAATTCTTTTTTGAGAGGTTTTGAATTTGCTTTGCATTTGGATAAGGTGGTTTTGAAGTCAAGATGTTGGAACGGTTTGTAGGGATTAACAAAAGAGTTAGATTTTGATGTGCGTTAGATTAAATTGATGTGAGAAAAAATGGAAAGCTCGAATATATGTTTGATCTTTAAAATTTTTGGTTTCACGTTGAACAAGAGTGAAACAAATGTCGCTCGAAAATTTCGAATTTAAAGTGGTGTACGAGAACTTCAAGCGAGACATTGGATCGAAAGGTGCGATATTTAATCCAGTATTTATCTACTTAATTATTTAATTATTTGTAATGTTGAATAAAAATTTATTAGAACCAAAGCACTAAAATAAATTTAATTTAAACTTTAATAGTAGAAAAATCTGAAAAGAAAAAGTTAATATTTTAGAAAAGTAGATTCAAAAATTTAGTCAATACATATTTTAAAAAATCTTAATGAAATCATAAACTAACCAAAAATATTCTAGTGTGAAAATAATAACAACAACAATAATAATAAACCTTGATAAACTTTAATCTCTTGTAGGAAAGAGATTAGGAAGTTCAAATACGGAAAAGACTAAAGTCCTTGACAATTAGAAGTCTTATTTTGTTCGTAATTATTTTATTTTAAAATATAAATGATTTATTTAAATCATAGAGACTAAGAAATTGAAAAATACTTATTTAATAAATTTTAATGCATGAAGTTGATTACTAAAATCATTTTGATTAAGTTAAAATTTCTTAAATTTATAAGTCATGAAATTATTACGAAACTTTGGTTAAATTATTATAATAAATTTACTATTGCAAATCGACCTTCTTAGGACAAATACTAGCGATGAACAAAAAGAGGGACTTCCAGAAATCCAGGTAGGCGGGATTTTCTCACTCACCCATATTATACGAATTTTTAATTCAAAACATTTTATTTTAGTAGTTTTAGAATAAATTACATTATATTGATGAAATTGTTTGACTTGATTGAAATGTGTGTTGATGACCTGATGAATTACTATCAAATTTCATCGCATGCATTCATAGGAATTTCATAATAATACTCTCGCATTCACTCATTTCATTTGCCATGAAAATTGCATACATTATTTATTTGGTTAGATGCTACATGTGTGTTGATTTCATATGATTGTTATTGTTGAAAACTAAAATAAGATTAAAGGATTATTAAGAATCCATATACCGGTGTGATTGACGAGCCCGAGGCAAATCAAGGTGGCATATCCTATATGTCACTATTTGAGATCGACAAGCCGCAAGGCGAATCATAGGTATTTCCAACCGTAGTTATTGGTTACAGCTAGAAGTCTTTGGGAGTTAGTACGAGGCTACAGGAAGTACACTCTCTTAGGCTGTGATGTGAGTATCAATTGATTTTAGACGGTTATTGAGACCCTCTGGGATTTGATTGGATCACGGGGAATGCCAAGATGCATCTCAACCCTCTTTTGGTCTTAGGTTACAACCAAAACTAACTAAGTGTTTGAAATGTCTAATGTGTGAAAGTGTTTGTAATGTTTTGAGTTTTGATTTGTATAATGCGAGTAATGTGTAGGAATGATCCACTGTGCTTTCGAGTTCACCCAATATTTATTGTACAGGTACTCACAGGAATGAAGCTTAAGCAGTCGACACCTTCTAAGTGAAAGTGCCCGACCAGCCCTAGTAGTGACTAAACGAAAGGAAAGGAAGAATGCTAGTGAGTAGATATCTGATTAGTAGGTTGCTTGCTTCTTGAAGACAATTACTGACAAGATTTAATATAACCATCCGCCCTTCTTGCATACCCAAGCGCTCCTCCCACTGAGCCATTTTCCATTGTGCTTCAAGGGGGGCTTTCCTCCAGTTAGTAATAGTCTTTTTGACCCTTTTGAGTTTGGTAACCACTCTAAACATGGGAGAGCCAACGACATTAGTGTTCCATGCTTGTTGAACCACCTCAATCAACAAGGCGATTCTCAATGGTTCGAATAAAATCAAGTTCATAGGTAAGGGTCGTATACCTCATTTTCCTGGGGTTGTAGTTCAATCGGTCAGAGCACCGCCCACCAGCCCCATAATCGCACCCCATAATCGCATCGCCTTCATCTTTGACCTGGGCTTATTCACCTGTGGAGTCAGGCTGGAATAGAGAATGAACCCGTCTGATCTTTTTTTTTTTGATGGGATCATCCGCTCCAGGAAGGTATATTGGATCCCCCAATTATTCAGGAAGAACAGCGGTATTCAACCCACGAGAAGGAGATGATGACAGTGGTGCACTGTCTATTCACATGGAAGCATTATTTGTTGGGAACCAGAGTGACAGTGGTGACTAACAATGTTGCTAACACTTACTTCAAGACCCAGAAAAAATGGACCCGAAAGTAGGCACGTTGGCCGGAATTCTTGGCAGAATTTGAACGTAAGGTATGTCGAATCGCTTGACCATACTACATCTGAAGAATTCCAACAAAATCAGGTTTGAAAATGCACAATCCTTTCCATATGCCCCTATCACTACAAGCTGTGACGGGGAATACCGAAGCCTGCAATCAAACTACAACCCAGGCGCCCTTATTATTAGTGGGCCTCGAGTAGTTTTGTTATCAAAAATTTCAAACTCGAATCTTTCTTTTGCTGTAAAACTGAATAGACTAAGTACATCCTTTGATGTTTGCTTTATACTTGCTTGTAAAAGATGTTTTAGATCATATGACTTGGAAAATTTTGTAAATATGTTTTTCAGTTTAGTTGAATTTTTAAAAGCTTTAATCCGCTGTGTGATTCTTAATTTCTGATTAAATCTCCTTTTATTATACTCTGATAAATTAATGAATTATGTGGAAATTGACT